>JAAGKR010001268.1:67769-82769 GCA_011419295.1 Clarias macrocephalus
CTTTGGCTAAATAACGTTAAGATATCAGTATTTGTTGGAATAATAACCCAGATTTGCAGTTACAGCTTTCACATGTTTTGCCTCTCCTCCAGGTTTTCGCGTAACTTTATACTGCTGTTTTTTTCTTCTAGTTTTATGATTTGTGTAAATATATTATAAAGGTATGCCTTTGGTTTCCTCTGCAGTATAAATCTCTCTGCTCAGGTAAACAGGAAGGTACATCGAGCAGAAACCACACTGAATGTTCCACCCTGCTCTCAGCGTTAACGCTGCAGATCAGAGCTGCGTTTGCATTCTGTGTCTGCTGAGGAGCAGCGACGGTTAACAAGATGCAAACGAGAGCAAAGCTGTGAAAAATGCAAAATGAGGTGACAAAATATTATGTGGCTGACTCGAATAAAAGGCAACTGTTCATTCAGTCAAAACAATACAAAAAATAAGATGGGTGGGCCTGAAGTTTCCATACATAGGAAATTAAATTTTTTTTTTGTTATTTTTTTTATTTTTATAAGAAACAATTTATTTATATAAGATGCTGTACATGTTTACCATTGTTTTGAAAACACATTGCCACAGTGTGTGATGTTCATTCCCTGTTTTGTGTTTTGTTCAACCAAGTTATTGCTTCCTGACCCGGCCACAAACACAAAAAAAGTTTACAAAAAATTACATTTTTAACATGTTTTTTTTTTATAAATATATTTATTTTTCCTATAGGATATATATATATATATATATATATATATATATATATATATATATATATATATATATATATATATATATATATACATTATTGCCCTGTATATATGGGTAGGTATAAATAAATTTCCATACATAAGAAAAATAAGTATTTTTATTTTTTAAAAAACACTTTAAAAAAATAATAAAAATTTTAAGACCAAAAAGAAATTATTTGATACAGTGTGCATGGAAAGTATTCAGACCTCTTTAAATTTTTCACTCTTTGTTATATTGCAGCCATTTCCTAAAAATATTTAAGTAAATGTTTGTATCCTCATTAATGTACACACAGCACCCCATATTGACACAAAAACACAGAATTGTTGAAATTTTTGTAGGTTTATTTAAAAAAAAAAGAAAAACTGAAATATCACATGGTCTTAAGTATTGGCTCTTATACTGTATATAGAGGTTATATATATAAAATACATGTAGACATGTGTTTTATATATAAATTATACTGTATACATATAAATACTGAGCAAAGAGTCTGAATACTTAGGATCATGTCATATTTCAGTTTTTATTTTATATAAAAACACATGTTTACATATATATATATATATATATATATATATATATATATATGTGTGTGTGTGTGTGTGTGTGTGTGTGTGTGTGTGTGTGTGTGTGTATATACAGTATAAGAGCCAATGTGAGTGTGTAACAGCTTCCCACACTCTTTCAACTTTCACAGGTAGCTTCATAGGTGTTAAGCTCCCGATGCTGAGAACATCTCGGCTGCTTAACTCTCTGCTTCACATCTAAGGAGAACATCTGCTCTGGGTTTAGATCACATCTCCGTCTCTCTCTCTCTCTCTCTCTCTCTCTCTCTCTGTCTGTTCTGATTCTGTCTCACTTTCTCTTTCTACCTGTCCATGTCTCTTTCTCTTTTATCTATTTATCTCTCCTTGTGTGTCTCCATCTGTTTCTCCTGCTCTCTCTCTCTCTCTCTCTCTCTCTCTCTCTCTCTCTCTCTCTCTCTCTCTCAGTTTTCTCTTCTCCTTCCAAAGTTATTTGTTTTGTAGCACATGTGCTTCAGATTTCAAAATATTTTCTGGAAATCATTTTAAATGATTCCTGATCAGAGAAGAACTGACCACATGATGTCAAAGAAAACCAGACCACCTCCTCCCATTGCACCAGGGTCCAGCTCTGATGTCCATGTGCCTGTTGTACTGTAGGCGCATACGGAGGTGACGGGGGAACATGGGCACAATCTGATGCACCGTGTGTCCTGACATCTTTGTAATGAAATAATCACTGTTATTCAGGTTACCTGTCAGTGCTTTATTGTCAGGGCTAATCGGTGTATACCGCCCTGGATGTGAAGTGTGTGCTCTGTTTATTTTATAATAATATCTTCTATAATAATCATTTGTATCCCTGACATGTGCTGCTTATATTGAATACACTGTTGATGACCGACATGTCCGCTCATGTGTAAGTGAAAACAATCCCTCCACGTGTTGGGCCGCGATCCAGCAGCAGCTGAGCACAACCTGCACTGAACTTCCTGATTAGATGCTTGTGGGCGGAGTTTCTTATAATCCACCAGATCAAAAGCTTTTCACTTTTTCTTTCATCAGCTGCCGAGTCACTGCAGGGTGGAATTATCCTTCTGCATTCGTCCTGACCTCATTAAACATCTGCAGGTGCCTTTTCTCAGGTCCGGTACACACACACACACACACACACACACACACACACACACACACACACACACACACACACACACACACACACACACACACACAGATTTATAAAAGCACTCTACATATAGCCTCATGATATATGAAATGTGTATAATAGACTTTTTACTCATTCTACATAAGACATAGTATTTATTTTAAATTTATTTAATTGATAATCTGTGTTTTTTTAAATATATGATTATACTGATTTTGTAGTTCACATTATCTTCAATAGAGTATTTTTGAAAATGTGTCCTTATATTTACCAAAAACATAATACAATATAATATAATATATTATATTATATTATATTATATTATATTATATTATATTATATTATATTATATTATATTATAATTATTTATTAACTGAATAAAACAAATCTTTCTTTATAAACAAGATTTGAGCTAGGATTTTTTCTTTATATATATACACACATATATATATATATATATATATATATATATATATCTTGACCCATTTGCACTAGTATGAGGATTTTTTATTTATTTATTTACTTTTTAACCAACTGTAAATACTGTATTCTCCCCACTGCTTTCCAGTATACAGGGTCACATGAGACCTTAAACCTCTCCCAGGGGACTAGACTGGGTGCCAAGTCATAGCAGGGCACAAGCATGTACACATTAACAAGCACGCACACACACACACACATACACACACACACACACACACACACACACACACACACACACACACACTAATCTGCATGTTTTTGGACGTTGGGAGGAAACCAGATCAACCCTGAGGAAACCCACCAAGCATGAGGAGAACATGCGAACTGCACACATCCCCAAAGGCAGGACTCAAACCCCTGACCCTGGAGGTGTGAGGGCTCAGTGCTACAGTGCTAACCACTACACCACCGTGCCACCTACTGTATCCTACTGTATCAAAAATAAATCTTCGCCTCTCAATCACAAGCCAAACCCAAAGACCGCAAGTGTCTCCTTTTTCTCTTTCTGCAAGAAAAAGTCGTCTTCTATTTTTATCACCTTGTCATTCACTCTGCAGCTCTTTACTTACTCATTAACCCTTTAACATGTCAGGTTTATCCTACACCAGTGTAAAGCAGCATTGGCGCCATCTAGTGACTACTTGTGTTATTACCTGACAGAGGTTGAGAGTACAAGAGCAATCTTTTATTATTTTTTTTTTTTTCTTGCCTGATATTTTTTTACCTAATTAATTATTTTGGTAAAATGAAACATGAAAATATAGTTCATTATTTATTTATTCTGTTTTAAAATTTAGATGCAAATAACTTTTTTTGCATTTTAGTTTCCATGGCTCAGATATAATTTTTTCTCTGACTGTACTTGACCACTAGATGGCAGTGTGGTTTTCACCAGAAAGGTTTACTTAAACTGTTAATTAAACTGTACTTTACCTGCAAGAAAACTGAAAGATGACCAAGTTTATAGGGTTAAGATCAGTAAAGAATTGATGGCTTACAACCGTAAATCAGCGGCTAATGATTAGTGCTGATTAAGATCAAGATTCAATTATCTGTCACATGGACTTTATAGCACAACAAAATATATATTTTAATATATGTCAGTTAGGAAGTCAGCCGGAGTCAGAGCACAGGTTCAGGCAGGATACAGCGCCCCCTGGAGCAGATAGGAGTAATAGCTCAACAGGGGCACCTTGACAGTGCTGGGGCTTGAACACAAAACCTTAACCCAGAGTGTTAACAGTCAGAGCCACCACAGTCTGGGTCAAAGACTCTAGCATGAACCATGTCTATGCACACATGGAGTCCTTCCGGGTTACTTTACACCTCCCAAGAACATGCTAGTAGATGCATACAGAACCGGTGCATCCCTAGAGTTCCCAGGAAAGACTTAATATATGGTATATGGGATACGGTATAGTATATGTTTCCACTCCAAAATAATAACTGATGGAGCCTCTATTATCACAGATTCCTGCTTTTCGTTTAAGATTTGTTTTTATCCTTCTGGTAGAGGCAACTGGGATTTAGTAATAAAGATCATTTTAGTCTATGATGTGATCAGTCAGGGCTCTACATTGCCTTTTCACAGGGGTACGATGGCTCAGTGGTTAGATTGAGGTGATGGTTCCCCCTGTTTCCTCTTGATACTCTGGTTTCCCACAACAGCCCCTGAATCTACGACTGACTGGTGCTTTCAGATTGTGTTCCATAGTGGCTCGGATGTGTACAGGACACTCACTCGCCCTGACCTTCCTGGCATTTGCTTCATCCTATGCCCGACATGAAATGAGCATGTGTGTGTGTGTGTGTGTGTGTGTGTGTGTGTGTGTGTGTGTGTGTGTGTGTGTGTGTGTGTGTGTGTGTGTGTGTTCTGCAGTGGACCAGCACCAGGCCGACCAGTGTGAACCCCGTCCTGCCTCTCACCCAGTAATATCTGCTGCTGGAATCTTTCCGGCAGCCCACAACTCACTGGCTGTAACATAACTCAGTGTTAATAAGCAGCAGATCCTGCTGAGACTGTGGCTTTTAATTTTCTCACCGCATTCCTCTGCTAAACTCATACAGCACCCGAGCACAAAGTCAACACATACCTCAGCGGTGGCCAGAGTCTTATTCTCACTACAAATACACAATCTAGTCACACGGCGCGGCCAAGAGAAATAGAGCATCATTTGTTTATTACAGGAATATTAGCAAAATACACACAGTGAGACGCACATGGACATGGACATGGATATGGACATGGACGATGCGTGGGAATCTGTTGCATTTGATTTTAGGATTAAAGCAGACACTCACTTATGTGATGGTTATTATTTTCAATTTAGTTACAAAATCCTATTATGGATTATACTTTCATTATTTTAAAACAAAAAAGGAGATGTATGTGTGCAAACCGGGTGAAAAAAGACCCGATTAGCTGCAACCGGATGCTATTTGTATATGATCTGACTGAAGACTTTTTATTGATTCATCATACTGAACTTAATAGGATCATATATACACCGCCTGGCCAAAAAACTAATAAATAAAAGTCACTATTTTCAAAATGTCAAATTATTAGTCTGCATCAAGCCGAGATCATTTAAACGTAGATTTTGTGTATTTGAACTGACATGAATGGATTAAACACTGTTGATCAACTTGTTAAAACCTGAAAGTATAGTGCTGAACTGTCAAAATGATCAAATCATATAGAAGATGACATTAGAAACCACAACCATGTGTAATAGTGAAACTGAGGGCATTTCCACACACACATACATGATGTGATGAGAACTCACAGGACTGGGACTAAACAGCTGTGTGTCCATAAGAAAACCACTGGTTAGTGTGACTAAAGGCTTCAGCTTGCTTAAGAGAATAAAGTCTGGACTTTGGAGCGATTGGGAAAAAGGTCATGTGACCTGATGAGTCCAGATTGGGCCTATTCCAGAGTGATGGGCGTGTCAGGGTGAGAAGGGAAGCGCATGAAGCGATGCTCCCATCATGCATAGTGTCCACTGTACGAGCCTCTGGAGACAGTGTTATGATCTGGGGTCGCTTCAGTCGCTCAGGTCGAGACTCAGCGACGTCATGTGGAAATAAAATGGAGTCACATGACCACCTGAATGTACTGAATCACCAGCAGATCACATCTATGGAGGGTTTCTGGGCCACATTGTGTTCGGTAGCTGAACATGTCCACTGCATGCAGCTCCTCGGTTAGAGTGTCTCAGTCTATATATATTCATAATATACTGTACATTATATATTATACAGGATACACAACAAGAATCTTTAAATAAACAAACACAACAAGAATATTTAAATAAACAAACCCAGTGCTAAATCTTTTACCCTCCCCTGGCTTACCTTAATTGAAATTCTGATGCGTGGCTGCCTTGTGCTTTCCAGAGATAACAACACAAACTTTGATTTCAAAATCTGCGAGAAACATGAATCATAGATGTGAGAGGTTGGAGACAAGGCTGGCCAATTTGGAGGCTGATCCCTGCAGTCTGCACCGAACCAACCGGATCATCAGCCGAGATTAGAGCTGCGTTCAGGAGCTTGGAGGAGTTAGAGAAGGACAGCGCGTATGAAAAGTCCTGGATGAAATTAATAAGGACATTTTAATGTTATTGCATACTGTACATACATTACCAGTCAGAAGTTTGGACACGGCTTTTAATCCCATGGTCGTTCCGGATTTGTATTTTTTTCTAAACATCAATGAAGGCGTTTATCCAAAACACACAGTCATCTCCTCTGAACAGTTGATATTGAGGTGTTTATCTGCTACTTCTGCTCTGTAAAGCTTCATAACGGCTCTAATCTGAGGTGCTGGTTGAGGCTAATTGGTGATTTCTGAGGCTGGTGACCCTAAATGAACTTCTCCTCTGCAGCAGAGCTCAGTTTTGGTCTCGCTTTCCTGGGAAGGTCTTCATGAGAGACAGATTTTCATGGAGCTCGATGGGTTTTACAAAAAACAAGATCTCATGCATTTTGTATCTCATGCATCTCATGCATATATATATATATTATATATATATATATATATATATTTTTTTTTTTCACTTTCCCTTACCATAACCCCACAATGGCTGCATTCAGAGACAGCAGAAATACTCATATTTCTGTTAGTTTGATCACCTGATCCAAGCTTGTTGAGTGAGATGCTGACGAAGAATGATGGATGCAACCCAAAGTGGTGGCCATGAGAGGAGCGAGTCATGGAACATGGGTGAGTACAAAGCTTCATCCTGCATCCTGTGTAGAGTCAAAGCCGTAGTGCGGGAGGAAACTAGAGTCACAGTTCCAACAGAGTCATCATGCAAACTTTGTTGAAAAATTGTTTTATAGTTTGTCATCCAGGAAGATGTAAAAATAAATATTTTCTTCTACTATTGGTTCCATTTTCATCGTTTCCACTTCTATCAAAAATGTATGTGCTCTGAAACATCATTTTACTTTCATAAGAGAGTTAAATGAAAAAAAAAATGGGACAACAATTGAATAGATAACGTTCTTCTCAACATGTTTTCTCCCTGCTGCTATTAGACTGCAATAAGAGCCGCAGTGAACCAGCCTCCATACTTCAAACTGCTGTGTACAAGTTATTGTGTACTTGCTGTGTTATATACTGTTACAATATCTACATTTTAAAACATAGTTATAATAGTTACAATATATTAAATAAGGTATCTTACAATACAGTTACAATATCTTGAGGTTGTGTGCAATAGAAACTGTGCAGTAACAACATTTTAAACTGTGCAATATTACCCTAATGCAATTGGTTCGAAAGTGCAACTATTGTATTGTTTTTTCTTTTTCTTTTCTATTCACACGTTGTACTGTCCCTACGTTCTATCTGCACATTTTTTTCTTTGCTGCTGTAACAAAGACATTCCCCCCACTGTGGGACGAATAAATATTTCATCATCTGGAACATCCTCTGCTTTCCACGCACCATATTTTTATACAACATTCACTAATATGAATTCAGATTATTCAAGATTTTTCGTTATTCATTCTAACCATAAAATTAATCTGAAACGATAAAAAACAAACAGGAAAATATATAAGGATAAAAGTTCCTTTTTAGAATTTCTTTTTAGTGTTTTAAAGCCAAAAAAATGTTCCATCTCACTGGCATTTATTTTTATTTTTATTTTGAAAGAGTAACGTCAAACGAACACAATACACAGATCAACATTGTTTGTTTATTATAAAAATACCATTTCAAATATGCTTACATCAGCACCACAGTGAAATCGCAGTGTCCATGCAGCAGTATTTACAATATCTGCATTCTTTAAAGGGAGCTTTATAGAGCAAAGAAGGCTAAAGTGTTCTCAATAACGTAATACATAAAGACGATTATCTCACCGCAATATTGTGAAAAACAGTACATTTATTTATTATTATTGTTATTATTATTTCTTTTTTATGTCTTAGATATAAAACTCTCTCTTACTCATTCTTTATACCGCTTATCATGGACAGGGTCGCGGGAAGCCTGGAGCCTGGAGCCGATCCCAGTGTACTTGGGTGGGGTACACCCTAGAGAGGGAGCCAATCCATCATAGGGGACACACACACACACACACACACACACTCACACACTCACACACTCACACTATGGGCAATTTTGAAACGTCAATAAGCACAACCTGCATGTCTTTTGGACTGTGGGATGAAAACTCCCCAGGCATGGAAAGAACACAAGAACTAAATGCACATAGACCCGAGGCAGTAACCGAACCATCGACCCTTTAGTTGAGAGGACAAAGTGCCACTACGCCACCATGTCCCCAGATACAAAACTAACTTTGTAAATAAATGAATTTCATGGCTTTTAGATTGTTCTCTGATTTTTGCATATTCTGGACAGGATAAACAATATTAATACTGCATATAATTGGATGAATACATAATAACAAATAGAACAAAACAAAACAAAAAAATGACATAAAAAAAAGCCCTCATTCGGTTTTCTGCTTCTTTACACAGCTATTCAGTCTTCACAAAGGGATCACATTTAAAAGAAGTTAATATATTAACAGAAAATTGCTAAATATCCACAGTATGGGTTTCTGATACGCTCTTATTGAAATAGAATTACACACTGTAAAAAGAACTGCTCATCCTTGTCAGGTTTGAGTAATTCCAATACCGTGCTGCATATTCTTATTGTATACTGGATGCAGTCCATCTTTCGGCGATGCATTAGTCATCTCATTGCTCCACCTCACTCAGTGGAAAGGACCTGCGAGCATGAGTTCATTCCAGGTACAGCTGTGACACTGAACATGAACACGGCTACATGGGTCAGATTCTATCATGCTGGTCACTCATGCGAGAGGGTATCAAAAAGTTTCGAGATTAGCTCTAAGTTTTGTTTTGTTTACACCTTAAAACCTGGAAGTAGAATTCGCTATTTACGGCCTCGCCGCTGGGGACACATTCTCCATGCAAAGACGATGAGCTTGCGTTGGTCGAGCTGCAGACCAGCTTCACCATTATTTGCCAGGAAGATGATGGGCTCTTACACTGTGAACACTGTTGCTTTATCTCAAAGTCATACCCATACAACTAAGCTTCATCGCCGGATACGGGCTCATCCACGGCTCATACACTGACAGAGTTCTTGCAGACGTTGACGCAATGTTCTTTATGCTCATGGGTTAGCAGCCTGGGGAAGAACTTGGCAGCATGTTCAAATCACACATGAGGATTGCCTGGACTGTTTTGTATGACATAAAGACAATGGCAGCAATGATGTGGATTGTTCTCTGACCAAGTTGCTGAATAGTTTAAACATTTTTGGGGGTTGAGCTCATTGAAGGTCTTCCTGATCACTTCTGCTCTTGAAGCAAGTGCGTATGCCACTCAAAACACCGCAAATGACTCACTGAAGCATCGCTGTAAACTTGTCAAATCATGTCAAATGTTTCTGTGGCAGATTTGCCCAGTTTCATGCAGATTTTCACCACGAAAAAGCAGACGTGGTAACGTATGTAATCAGAATAGCACTAGTTGCACAGCTCCTGATGTACAATCTTTTGTCTTTTGGAACACTGACTTATGAAGGTCCATGTGACTGTGTGTACAACGTAGTGCTGCCATCTGTTGACCTGTTACAAAACTACTCTCGAAACCTTTTGATACCACCTCATAGTTCACTATGTACACTGTGTTGTATTCCTGGTGGCTAAGAACCCTTAATAGACCATAACAGACCATGAAATAGACCATTAAGGAACTCTTTCTCTGAGAGTGTACCAAGTCTCAAGCCATTAACATGTTCTCTATTGGGTTCTCAACTTGGGTTTTTGGTACGACCATTCAAGAAGGACTCCATTACACCCAACAAAGCCTCTTAAAATCCCTATAAGAAGCCATTTTCATAGATTGTACCAAACACCAAAAGCTAACAAACAAACAAAAAACAAACAAACCATCATAGCACATACTATATGTATGCAATTGAATCAATGGTTCTTCAAGGGTTCTTTCTGGATTCTTTCTGGTTCTACATGGAAATCTTGAAGATGGGTCACATCGACTGGATGCTCTTTCTTGTTTGGTCAAAACCACAGGACTCCTTATATGACTAGTGACGCGTTTCAACTCGACAAGAAAGAAGTCCAGTTGACGCAACTCAACTTCCAGATAACCTCACCTGGATGACTAAGAATCTTGTCAGACGTTCTACATGGAAACTCTAATGGTTCCACCAGAGGAACCACTGGAGAACATCTAAGGATCCTGAATTGCAGTTCACTACAAAATGACTGCTGAAATGCAGTTCACTACAGAGTTTTGTTTGGTGGACTGGTTTTCACCCCAGTTGTGATATTGGGTTTTTTAAATGCTAGAAACACTGCTGCAGTATATCTGCTATACCTATACCAGAACTACCTAAACTACCATGTCAGTCTAACCGCTGAGAATGAACGACCACCCAAATAATGTCTGAACAGCAATGAATTTGTGGTGAACATTTCGACTGATGACCAGGAGAGAGAAGGTTTGTAAGAGATTCCACAGATGGGCTACGGTCAGTTTGGTCAATGTGTTGCCTTTGCATTTGGTCTTCAGTACCTTATTTAATTTCAGATGTGCAATGATTTTTCTTAAATACAAAATAACCTGATTTGGGTCTATTAAAACACACACACTGCCCTGAGAGTTTTCAAGGTAAATGTGGCCTACCAGAACATTTAGGGTATGAACACTGCTCCATGTTTGGCTGGCTTTTTGTTTCCTTTAACACTCCCGTCAGTGCTCAAGGGTAATGCAGTTCAGATCCAGCTTCCTGACCGAAACAGAAGACCCACTGTCCGTATAAAGCAGGCTAGCAGCATTAGCTTTAACAGCTTAAAATTTTAGGCACAGCATAGCCTGTTAGCGCTGGTAGTGAAAATGCTGGTGCACTTTCCCCTCCATATGAGCATGTGAGTGTGTGTGCGTATGGGTGTGAGTGTGCATGTCCATGTAAACCTTGGAATAAGTCTTTGTAGGCCCACCGAAGCCTGGGGATCCCATTCCCATAAGTCTATGAGTGGGAAAGTCAGAGCTGCCACTGCTGGGGGTGTTGGGATCTTTGTCAGGGCCGTGCCGTTCTCGGTAGGGTGCAGAGCGAGGGCGTAGGGGTCCGTGACGGAGGCGACTATGGCACAACCACAACACAATCGTACCAACCATGAGCAGAGCTGCAGCTGGGATGCCGATGATCAAAGGCCATGGAAGGCCAGAACTCAGATGTGCTGGGGGGACTGGCTTCTCCACCTGGGGATCTGTATACCATACATAAAATATAAATTTCTTGTTAACACAAACAATCTTTATCATTCAACAGGAACATTCACAATCTTTATCATTCAACAGGAACATTCACTAAAAAAAGGCATTCACACACACCTGAGAGAACAGTGAGGTAGGCACTACGGAGGTTGTAGCCCATCGAGTTTGCTCCGAGGCAGATGTACATGCCAGCATCCTCGTCTCGGGCTTTGACAATGGCCAGTTTGTTGAGGTATGAGCCATCAGGCCGTGGCCAAGCCTCCTTGGTGCGCAACACCATGTAGTACTGACCCCCAATCTGCAGTGTGGTGTTGTAACGCCGCTCCATACCCGGCTCAAGCAGTTTCAGCCACTGGATCACGGGCTTCACATCACTGTGCACTTTACACTGGAACAAGGCTGTGCCTCCAAGCTCCACTGTGGTGTTCAGAGGGTGGTTTCCACTCAGCATGGGTTTGGAGTTTGTCCTCTCTAAAAACACATAAGAATCAGATCTGGGAACGAACTTGTATTCGTCAGGACATACCCGTCAATTTGATTATTGAAGTACATTTGACCAGGACATTTCACATTGTATGCAATCATTAACACACACAAACTTACCAATGACCTCCACTGTGTAGGTGGCATTAATGTGCCCTGCACTGTTGAAGACACGGCAGGTGTAGCGAGCACTGTCTTGTGCCTTCAGGTTCTTCAGCATAAGGGTCCACTGTGGGCGTTTGGCCCGGGTGGGAGCAGGAAGCTGCTCCTGGTCCTTCCACCAGGTGATGCATGGTGGAGGGTTCCCGGTGGCCACACAGTTTAGCCTCATCGAGCTGCCTACGGGTTGCTCTCGGAAACGTCTGCGCATCTTCATTGGCTGGGTGAAGCGTGGCTTTACTGTTGATACGATGTAGGTCAAATCAGTTCAGTCTATATAGTTTAGCGATATGAATTCCATTCAGTTTTACTCTAATCAGGTCAGTCAATTCCAGTTGAAATTAATACATGGCACATTATCCCAAACCAGTTAAATTCAAATTTCTGGTTCATTTCAGTTTATCTCTAATGAGTTCACTTCATGATTACCCATAACCTGTCCAGTCTAGGTCTAGGTCAGTTCAGTTCCGTCAGATTCATTAAGTTAAACTACAGAATCAAGGAAATTCCATCTGCCCACTGAATGTGCTATTTCTAAAAATTAAATGGCTAGTACTGTACATGTCTATATCTGCTAATAAGGGTTATGTGACAGTTTGGTAAAATTCCCATAAGAGGCTTTGGAGGAATTGTGGATAGAGTCTGAGGATGACAGACGAGGATGACGCTGGTGCGAGATGGTGGATAGTCATCGCAGGTAAGCGACACATTGGATAGCTAATGCACATCTACGGTACTAAACATCAACTATACAAGCCAGTACTTCACAACACTAGGTTAATTTGTTATACATGAAGGAATCACAGTCGCATTATAGCGAAACTTCTTCTTTGGAACTCACACTCAGTCTACAGTGCCACCTAGAGGCGTTATTTTATATTACAATACAACAGATTACTAAACCTGTATGAAATTAGATAAAACATACATTAAGTAGCTATTGCATGTTTACGCTCCCAAATAAATATTTTGTGAAAGTTTGGTCGCATTTTTTTCCATGAATGGTTTTAAAGTCATTGGAAAGAAGAAAAGTGTGACATCGATATAATAAATGATGGACGACGGCAGTGACTGATATGAGACAATGAATAGTGATCCCTATGTGTCGCCTAAGCTTTTTGGCATAATAATAATAATAATAATAATAATAATAATAATAGGAGCAAGAAGGCCCAAGCCTGGAGCAATTAAGTGTTCATGCACCATGTGATTGTGTTCATGATACACAGAGGTGAGATCAGAGCTCCGTGCTTCGCTTCGTGTCTGTAAACCCCAGCAGATTCACAGCTAATAAAACAATAAAGAATCAGACAAGGTGTTTTAAGTTTTATATGTGTAGTTTGTGTGTATGTGTGTTTACAATATGGCTGTGTGGCTTGATCCAGCAGGGTTCCTCTGAGGCAGGGTTCTTCTGCGACAGGAGGAGGTTTGGTTGGAGGCTCAGCATTGTCTGAAATAAGCAAAGCAAAAAAAAAGGACACGTCAGGCTGCAGTCATGTGGGTTTAATGAACCAATAAAACCTCTGCTTCTGTTAGGATTCTCAGACTCACACTATAACCTTGTAGAATAACCAATGCAGTGACAAATCCAAAAAAATGCAGAAATATTGTTTCTTCTTTAAATAGTTGCTTTTGGTTTAAGGTTTTGTTGAGTAAAAAAATGAAAAACTAATTAGTGGACTTGTTCTGCACAATTCAATGTAATGATGAAATGTCTGTGTTTGAGTTTTAAGATAGTAGCTCATCCTTTTAAAGGAACATACTGTACAGTATGTAAAGTATTCATGCAACAAATGATTTAAATGAAAAAAATAAATCTCAACATTATTTGCATCTGAGTCTCTGAAATAAAAGATGATCACGGGTTGATTTATTTATTTATTTTTTCATATGAAACAATCTGTTTAAGGCGTTCTACATAGAGTAGAGACTTTATTTAGTCCTCAACTCTTTAGGGTACAAGAGTTAACCTTAGATTTTAATATGAATGATGCTACACACTAGGCAAGAAAGCATGAAAAAGCAGGGAAATATTATATTCTTAATTTAGTTACTCCAATTTCTACACTTACACATACACACGTTTACCTGTAAATAAAAGAAATACATGACGATGTGCTGTTATAGGAAACTAATCAACAACACGACTTCATCGCACAACATCAGCTACAGTCTGAACAATTGTTCCTTCAGTTTGTCTAGAAGTTGCCAAAAGACTAAAGCACAACTTGTCACGTGATGAGAAACTGGAGCTCGGTCCATGTACAGTATTAGTAAACTTAGCGGCTGACACTGGAGCTGTTACCATGGAAACAATATTAGAGGGAGCGCGTTGTGATTGGGAGCTGCACCACTGTCAGAGCTGCTGTAATGAGAAACTAATCAACACCTTGTGATTCATTATATTTGAACTGTGATGTGATGAATGTAAGATCTAACACACACACACACACACAACACACACACACACACACAAACGCACACACACACACACACTGGCTAGTGCAGTTCCATTTGAAAGCCGTGACATCCGGATGTGTAGACTCGTGATCTCATGGTTTGTAGCTCCAGCAGCAGAAGCGGGTCAGCGCACAAGCAGAACCCATCAGTGAGCAGTGCTGCTCAGAGGTGTGTGTGTGTGTGTGT
>JAAGKR010001268.1:85269-108173 GCA_011419295.1 Clarias macrocephalus
ACACAATTAGTAGTAGTCCACCTAATTAATATAAGGCTCCCAGATTCAAAAGTAACTTTCATCTTTGTAGCTGAAAATATTTTTTGAAAAAAAAATGTAAATTTAGTTTTAATATATATGTAAATAAAGGCTGTATAAACATTCCTAGTGGGGACCAGACCAGAAGGTGGTTAATAGGGACCAAACACCCCGCCCCCCCCAAAGCCCCCATACGTGAGCTCTGGGACATGAGTTATAGTCTTGTAGCTTTACAATCTCTCAGTTCCTCATGTTCTTTGTCTTTTTAACAGGTGTTTTACACCAAGACGTAGGATTTGTTCGAACTAAACGCAGCTCTATTCAGCGCAGCCCTCTAGCTCGAGGCGAGATCAAACCCCTCATTAGCACTGAGAAAAATAGAATCGTTATCAGCCGTTGAAATGCTACAGTTACAGATCTGCACCGCTGGACGTAGTAATTGTCTGACTGTACTCACACGCCCTGTTTTCCTTCTGCTTCATTCTTTCCCTTTTCATTCACTCTCTCTTTTCGGACAAATAATCAGTTGCCTGTGCTGCTGCAATATAATCAAGTAATTATTGTAAAATCTGTTCACAAAATAAGCGGGAAAAAAAAAAAAAAACACCTGCCATGCGCTTAAAAACTGAGCTCCTGGCCTGTAGGAACTTGTGACCGAGTTGTAAAATTCTGCTTTTTATTTATTCATTTATTTATTTACTTTGACGGCACCTCCTATAGTGAGAATAGCAAAAGAATAGCAATCAATTGGATTGACTTAATAATCCAATGGAAGCATGGAAGCACGGACAAGCATGGAAATACAGTTAATATATGAATATTGTACGGAGACACATCTTGAAGTGCTCACTGTATATTCACCACTCGGTACATTTCTGAAAATCTTTTTTTACATACTGAGGACATGAAAATATGTAAGGATTAAATAAAGCTAATAGCTATCCATCTGACACTCCCTGTTGTGTCTCTGGTTGAGGTTTTTCACACTCCTTCATACTCCAATAGTAGGATCACAGCCATATGTCGCTATTCACGTTCAGAAGGTCATTTCTAGCCATGTAAGTGTTAAATCAGTTGATACACAGACACAGGAGTTGTTTAAAACTATAACACTGACCATACTCATGGTTATTTTGTCTTCTTTTTTGCCTGACATTCAAGCAGCAACAGACACCCAAACGGTTCACAATGCGGTACAGCTTTGAGCTTTGAGCAAGTACGGTTTACTTATTAATGCTTTTACTTTCTCTTTAGTGATTTTTCCGTCAAGATCAAAAGCGCACCTAGGCAAAGAATGAGAGCGTTGTTCTTCTCAACAGATCTTTGAAGAGCACAAAGGCACAACCGGGGATTTCAAAACTCTTAGCTATGTATCTCTTGGACAGTCCATCCTCAGTTTGTCCGAAACTCCGGCCTCTTTGAAAATCAGAAATTTTGGATCGCTTCTAGGCATGATTAAATACCGGGTCTATTCCAATCTGCAATGATGGAAAGCAATCCTAGTCATAATAATGGTAATAAATCTCATTTCATTATAAAACTATGAGGTCTATTTACAAGGGGTGCTCGAGCCAAAGTGGGACTTCTGATTGCGCAGAATAACAGAACAAAGTCTTGAGAGTAAAAACTCCCTTTATGTCTCTATATAATCCCCTGATACACTAATGCACTTATCCCAGTGTGTCACTAGTACTTGGAAAGTTTCCTCAGCTGTCTGAGATTCATCTCTGAAACGCTAGCCTCCCAGGAACTCCTTTAATGGAGTAAAAATGTGGCTTGGAAATGGCTTGGAACGAGGTCAGGACTGTACAGGGGATGTGACGGTAACCCCCAGTGGAGATCCTGTAATGTACAAGTGGTGTTGGTGAATGATTGTGTGTACAGTTCCCACACACAGAGAGATGCGTCTCTTCCGGAAGTAGGCGACCGGTTATCCGTCATCACCGTGATATGCCGTGCTTAAAGTCTACTGCAAATGTCATTCACCAGAAATGTCAGCACAAGCCCTGGTTCGACTTGAACGCTCCTCATACAGCAGTTTGTGTAAAAGTTCCCTGAAATGAGTTCTTTTCTGAGCTTTACATGTTCTGACAGAGCAAACAAAACACACACAGTTGTGTGCAGCCGTCCATGTTTATTTTTTTCCCCTGCCTGAACTGAGAAACGAGTGTTTTACAATTTGTAAATGACCGTTTAGAACATCAGCATAATGTAAGTCTATAGTACCGTACATGCTGTAATATATATATTTGATTTAAATTTCTTTCAGCGCAGACGTTCAGCTGTAGACGTAAAAAAACATGGCCTATCATGCACTTCTACTCGACAGACATTTTTAATCTGATAAAGACTTCGGGATAAGTGAAGAAAGGTCTTCATCATGATAACACGAGCCGACTTGTCTTGCTTTAATAGGACTAGACATTTCAAAAGAACCTGACTTTAGGAAAAAAAAAAACTCTCAATCGACCCCGGCAGACCCTTGGATAATAAAAACGTTGTGTGGATGTTTCAGACCCTCAGAAATATCAACTAAAAGCGTGTGTGTGTGTGTGTGTGTGTGTATGTGGAGAGACGGCTGATGGAGACAGAGGGTCTAGAGCTGAGGGAAAGACGAGGGAGCCCCGAAACGCTCCTCATGCCGACCAGCGTGTTTAGAAGGCTCTCGTATTATTTTTTCCTACAGGGAGCAACTTGAAAGTGCTACGCTGCAAAGGGTGTCTTTCTCCATTCATACTGGTGTGTAAACACATACACACGCATGCACACACACACACACACACACACACACACACATACACACAAGCACGCACATATATATCAGGAGCACACCAGGAGCATGAAGCACTTAAGAGGAAAGGAAAAAAAAAAAAAGAAAGGAACGAAATTCCATCTGTGACAAACAAAACGGACGAGGGCATGAGAAAAAGATTTGGTTTGTGAAATAAATTTTTTAACGGACAAAATAATGTACAACGTTTATTATTATTATTATTATTATTATTATTATTATTATTGTTATTATAATCATCACATGCATACTTATTGCATCTATTGTATTTGTTTGTTTGTTTATGAAAATGTTAAAATTAATCACACGGCCTTTGTTACTGGGAATTTTATGTATTTTTTTAATATAAAATCTACTTTATCCTTTTTTAGACATTACATTTTAATATAGTTTATATTTATTTCTCACTTTTATATTCGAAAAAATTACATTTTAACACAGGCTTTATTTTTGTTAAAAATACTTGCTTAAATAGTCTAATTGTTTATATAAATGTAGCATTTATAAAATTTGAAGAGACTTTTATTTATTTAACATTTTATTATTTATTTATTGTTAAAAATTGTATTATGTTATTATTATTATGTTTATTATTTATAATAAATTATGTTATTCAAAACACAACTAAGTATTTTAGTTAAAAGTGTTTTGATATACATTAAATGTTAAATATATATAAATAATAATAAACAAAAAAAATTGAAAAATATGTAACATTTATATATAATAAAATATATAATTTAATATGTATAGATTTATGGAAGATGGAATAAATTCATCAGAATTTAGTCATTCAAGTTTTTGGTCATGATGGATATAAATGTTTTTTTTTGTTTTTTTTTACATTTTAAATGTAGTGCTAATTAAAAACAACAAAAAAACATATATGGTGATGTATAATCACACATATAACTGCACAGATATCCAACCCTAATTCAGAATATAAATATTAATAATAAAAACATTTACACTGGGATTTTTTGTTTTGTTTTGTTTCCTGATAAGCGTAACAGCTGTAAGTCTCTTCACTGATCTTTGCTTTCATTCGGTGAAAAATGACTCACTGCTACACGACTGGCCGCCACAGCAGAGTGTTAAAAGAAATTCACATCTCATATTTCTTCTATCTCGACAAAGAAAACAGAATTTCATACATTTCATAAGAAAAACCAGGCCGTGCTGTCTGGACCGAGATGAAGGCGTGCAAACCTGAAAAATATCGCGCTTATAAAACGACGAAGTTTCATCCAGCCAGCTGGAATACAGAACGTTGCTAATCTTTAAAATTGAGTGTTAAGCTGTCAGGTAAAGTGAGCCAGCGTTAAGACGCAGGAGTCGTCTTTCTCCTTATGCTCTGACATATGCTGGCTTTCTCCGAGCAGCTGTGTCGCCTGCGCTCGGCTGCATCGAACTAAGATTAGGAGGTAAATTAGAGAGAGTTCCACGTACAGAGACAGAAGGAAGTCGAGGAGGAAGGGTAATTAGAAGGCGTATCTTTTATAGAGCCGTTAGCGGTTAGCAGCAGCAGGCTAAGAGGAAATTAGGCTTTTTTTGTGTGTGTGTGTGTGTGTGTGTGTGTGTGTGTGTGTGTGTGTGCGTGTGTGTGTGTGTGTCTTAACAGGGCAGGCAGGTCTGCTGAGACCTAAACAGGGCCTGGACCCGAGTCAGCCTCCTCTAATGACCGGGATCAAAGCTTCTTTAATGTGGAGCTGCCGTGAAGGTCGGTAATTTGCATCTCCTCGGTGCTCCTGAGCGTAATTAAAACCTCGACTATTCCAGAAGCCCAGGCCTTCCCAGGCAGGAGGGGCGGGTCAGGATGCGAATAAAAAGAAACTGTTCTGTAGAGTTGAAAAATGAACAGGTTTGGCTACAAAAATCCCTGGCAATGAGGTAGAAGTTACAGCTTCCAGTAAATATGTCAGGAATAAAACACTACAAGGGCTCCTGTTATCAGGAAACAATCCCCAACAGGCTGCGGTGATGAAGCACAGGTTACTGAAAACAACTTGAATTTGATTCATTTCCAAATACGACATGCGCTACATACAGCACATTGTTTTTAACATGGTAATGTTCTTACAGTAACTTGGCGATGTGATGTTATGAGAAAATAATCAAAGTCAGGTTATTGAGATAAAGCAGCAAGCAAAGCGGCGTTACTCCTCCTACACTCAAGTTGATTATCTTCCAATAGCATCACATTCTGTAATCTTCTTAGGGAGCAAACATCGGTCCAGTTCCATGTTCCGGTACGACTGGCTTCCATATCAGATTCAAGCTCTGCCCGAGTGTGCTGTACTGTGCTCAAGGCCAACTTTTCAATTGGACTGAGCCTGGAGTGCTTGTGTTCTCAAAAAATTTAACCAATCATCGAGGTCAAGTTTACTCAGGAATGGGCCCAAATAAAAATGTACTTATACCAAGGAAAGTGGCAGGACTTCTGGGTTAGCAGTACTGGGTCACACCTGCACGGTTGGTGGTTCGAATCTCACCTCCGGTACACTCTGGTTTCCTCCCACAGTACAAAGACATGAGGTGGAGGCTGACTGGCATTTCCAAATTGCCCAGAGTGTTTGACTGGGGATGCAAATATGTGCGGGTTTGTTGCGACCCTATCCATGGTGGACGTCGCCTTGTGTCCCGAGTTCCCTGGGAGGGGCTCCAGACCCCTTGTTATGTAGCGGCTCTACGCAATATAAGCGGCACAGATAATAGACGGACGGATGGACAAACGGATGGACGGTGTACCATGGCAATTTCTAATATTTAGAAAATCTCTTTTTCTAACAAACAAAAATAAATAGCGCAAGGTTCTCTTTCCGAAAATGTCGAAAAAATGTACTGAGCGACTTCTTGTCAAATAAATTAATAAATAAATAAGCAAAAAAGAAAATTACTCTAAAAATACGACCACATTTGATGTTTTATTAACCAATTATTTTAGAAAGAAGGCATTAATAGAAACCTGCGATTTGAATCATAGCCAGAAGTGCTCTGAATAAAGACATTCTGGCCAATCAGAAGTTTTCTGAATGCAATAATAACTGTCAATGCCTTTAATCACGACGCTGTTTTTCGGACTCTTCATGCCGCTGCAGTGACGCGGACGGGAAGCTCTCCGTGTCTCACTTCCTCGCGCGTCCTCACGCTTCTTTGCGTTCGCAAAAACCGTCTTTGTAGCTCTCAGTTCAGCTTAATTTCATGTGAGGCCTGAATGGTTTCAATTCCACCGAGCAGCCTTTCATCTTTGTCTTTTTCTTTTTTCTTTTTCCCCAGCAGCACGCTTTCTTCTACTCCTCACAAGCATGAATTCATTTGTGTCCATATGCGTGAACGCTTTGAACTCGCCTCGACTCCTTTCTGCACGACGGAGGAATAAAAACAAACATGTTCTCGAAGGCCTCGGTGGCAGATCTGCGTGTCACACTCGCGAGGCCTCGGGATTACCGACTACCTTTCTGTCAGAACCGCTAGGAGCGTGATCAAAGATGGAGTTGTGTGTTTTGGTGTTTGTGGCGGTTACAGCGAGTCAACAGAATACACAATGCGCTGTTCACTTTCTCCACCTATCTGCATGTTTCAGGGAAGAAAGGAAAAAAAAAAAAAAAACAACTGAGTGACGAGCAGTCATGGAAAAGGAGCGCAGACTAAACATAAACCTACAGCCTGATGTTAGCCAGCCGTAGCTGTTACGTCACCACATGCCGTCTGGATTAGTGGAGCTCGACAATATAAGTGGCAAAGGTTATAAGCATACACACTTTACTAATATCAACACTAGGAGTCCTGTCACTCCAAGCCAACATCCCCCCGTCTGACACCGTCTAGGTGGTACAGTCCAGGCGCTGCCATGCTCTTAAAACCTTCCCTGTGGTCCCCAGCTCGGCATGGTCCCTCCCATGGCAGCCTCGGGGAGCGTAATTCTTACACAATTATCCATTTAGGTGAAGAGGACGTGGGCTAAACTGCAACACATGTAGCGCTCGGCCTGCAAACAAAGAACAAAAGGTGGCTGCTGGAAGGCCTCCACCTTTACCTCCATAAAAACTCCAGCCAAACCAGAGGTCTATGCAGAAGCCACAATCTCTCCCACTGCGTCTGCACACACACTAACACACACACACACACACCCAGACACAGCACTAACTAGACACATATAATAGGTGGGCAGTAAGCGGCGGCACAGGAACAGTTTTTAACTCTGAAAGAATACAATACGACAAAATTGTATAAAAAGACGTGTGTGTGTGTGTGTGTGTGTGTGTGTGTGTGTGTGTGTGGTGTTCACATCTCCATCAAAAACCCATTGTGTAGTGTGCTGTTACGGGAAAATAATTAGTGACACACCGCAGTGTGATACACACAGACTGAAGCGGAGCGATTATATTCCTATAAAGATACATCTGAAAGTGATCCGTTCCTCTGATACACCAACATTATGCCAAGAAGTTCAATTCTTTTTTGGATCATAGTTTTAATCTACCTACTCTATAGTTATGTAAGAGCTCGGAGGCACCGGTCCCTCGCACCTCCGGGGTTCGGGTTCGATTCCCACCTCGGGGTCTGTGTGCAGGGAGTTCGCGTGTTCTCCAAGTGCTTGGTGGGTTTCCTCCGCGTACTCCGGTTTCCTCCAGCAGTCCAAAGACCTGTTTGTCTTAGGCTAATTGGCATTTCCAGATTTCCCACAGTGAGTGAATGTTTGCACGATGGATTGCGTGAGATGACGATGAGAAATGCTAAGCCACCGAGCACCAATTAAATAATTAGCACTTTTAAAAACTCTGTATTATTAGTATTATATGGTGTGTTTGCCTTATAGCTCCTTTTAAAAACTCTTATTAGAATGAGAGCATTATGGATAAAGAACCGCCTCAGAACTGCCTCAAAATAAATAAATAAGTAAATAAATAAGTAAATAAATAGGCAGAATAATCCTAGCATTAACATTACAGTGTGGATCGCATCTTCAAAATGTAATTCATTCAAGGAGAACCAGACCAGACCTACATTATAATGTTAAAATACATATGAAATAAATAAAGCGCTAATATACTAAGTTAATACTTGACTTCCATGTACATATTGTATACACAACAGTAAGTTTTACTCGGCGAAAATGTTATAAAATGTTCAACCTGTTTATATCAAATGCATTTAATTATTTTTAAGAACATTTTATTTCTAAATATTTTTGTCTAGTTTGTTTCTCTGACGATGCAACGCAACTCTTTAGCTTTAGTGCTACCTGTGCTAATAATGAACCCAATACTGTAGAAGAAGGGGGGGGAGGAGGGGGGAGGTGGTTTGCTTCTGTAGCCATATGGTGACCTTTTAACCCATAAACGTGGACTAAGGTTACACTCCCACCTGCACACACGTCTGCAATGGGGGGGAACACCAAAGGAATCGGTTTCTCTCAAAAATGTTCGTGAGTCCAAGATATAACTGAGTATGTAATCAATGTACTGCTGTAAAATCACATCATTTTACCTTACATCAATTTATCTCAGAGAAATTAGATAAATTCATGGATAAATTAAGGCATCAAAGAGCTACATGTCCCTTATCATTCTTTCTGATCCACTGTGGTGGATCTGGAGCCAATCCCAGATGAAAGATGAGATCCTGGATGAGGCGCCACCGTTCACACGTGTTCATGACTAAGATCAATTTACAGCGACAGAATGGTAAGGTTTTTTTCTTTTCTTTTTTTTTTCTGAAACATTGTTACCTCTCAATGCCTCAGCGGTAAGGATATTTGCCTCACACCTCAAGGGTGTGTGTGTGTGGAGCTCGCATGTTCTCCCTGTGTTTGGTGGGTTTCCTCTAGGTACTCTGGTTTCCTCCAACAGCAGCCCAAAGACAGGTCGTGTATGTGTACTTGTACCCTTCGATGTGTGGGCGCCCCATCAAGCACGTACCCTGAACTCCCAAGGGCTGGTGTGACCTCACACAGAATAAGCGGTACATGTGTACATTGGATAGATGGATGGATGAATGGATGCCTCCTCGAGGAATGTAAACCCTCACACTTAACATCTTTCTTTGTATTCTTCCATTTCTTTCCACATCCTGGAAAATGTTAGATGTTAGGCTTTATGTGTTCTTTCAGGTTTTTAATCTGGGCTTGGGAAGGTCACTATATGGATGCCCTGCAACTCCAGTGGCTGGGTGTGGGTCACTAGGTGGTGGCAAACCCAGGCCTTCAGCGTGGCAGGCAAGAATCTTACCACTGAGCCACCAGCGCCAGGTGAGTGAATTAATTATCGAATTGTAAGACAAGCTCAAGTTAATAGGAGGAAATGAAACACCAAATATCAAACATGGCATGAGGATTTATGACCTCAGACACTTTCTACATGACCTGTTGTGTGGGCTTGTAAGGTTTAAGGTTATGGAATTAAGGTTCAAATCCCAGAAACACCACCTTGTTGAAAGAAACCATGAACAAAATGTATTAAATAAACCAGACCTTCTATCACACTACATCTACACTACAACTGCTCTCCATCCAGCACGGTAACTCTGTTAGCATCCTTTTTAACAGAAAGGAAACTGAAGTCAAGGAGATTGGCCAAAGGTCCATGCGGTCTCGGATGTAGCAGACTTAATGACTTGGTGAAAGATTCGTCCCTGAGCTCCCCAGGAAGACGACAAAAAGGTCAACAAGCTTCCAGAGGTCAAACATCCGTTCCATCTTGATGTCAAAATTTCTTTATTGTGAAATTAGCCACGGTATAAGGATATAATATTACATCATAGGCCGGGCTGCTGTGGGAAAAATGAGCCACATCTAGATTACCAAGCTGAAGTGAATTATTTATCCATAACAGCATGATGAAAAGTGTTTTAAACCACTTAATCTGCAGAAGTTTTTATGGATTAATAAATGTCAAATGTCTACGGTTTTACATTACATTTCCATTTACATGCACATCTTTACATCTCCAGATTTCAGGAATACTAAAAACCAGGAAGCACAATGTAAATATCTCCTACAAAACAATATGTATATAAAACAGTGATGCAGCAGAGCGATCGCAATAACATGAAACTGCTCATAGTACATCACTGTTAGAGCTGAAACTTCTGTCAGAGTTGCTATTATAGAAATTAAGCACCTGTTGATTTTCACAATCTTAGTCTCGCATTGGTATAAACAGCTGGAGAACATCTGGAACTGGAACAGCAACACTGCGTATTGTACATATGTGAAATTATAACATGAGTTAATAGTTTCAGTATAAAGTCAGACATGCACTTGGAACACCAATATCGCTCATTTGCATTTCGTTGCTGCAGGGCTTTTGCGCTTGTTTATAATTGGTTTATAGAATAATGTTTTTTTTTTCTGTTTATGCTTGCACCCAGCCAGCAAAAAAAAAAAAAGCCAAAAAGAAAAAAAGCCAAGGCGAGACAGAACGTGAAATGAGGGATTCAGTTACGGCCATTGCCTCACGTTGGCTCAACACCAAGGGATTATACCGAACCTAGCACAAAAGGGAAATGTTATCATATAAAAGGTCACGTTACATTATGTTAAAGAAGATTAATGTACATATTTGGTGTAGTTGCTGTTATTAAAATGGAGGTGAACAAACAAGAGCTCTGCCCCTACACGCACAGAAAAGGAAATCTCAACCAGATAAGAGCTCATGACAAGCGCTATTGAATGTCATCGAATTCCACCGTCCTGATTTAATCAGACTGCGAGCGGACTTTCCCTGCTGCACTTCATACATCCACATGAATTTGCATGAAGTCTTGGTTTTCAAAGGAGGAGCGTGAACGGACCACCTGCTCGGAAGTTATCTGAGATTCACATCTCGTGAAAATAGAGACTCCTCTCGTAACTCTCGGGCTCATTCGAAGATAAGGCTCTTTACAGCCGTTAGAAATGCCTTTAATCAACTGAAGGTGCTTCAGGAATTTTTAAGCAGTAAAAGAAATTCCTTTCCGGAATGTACTGTAAATGCAAAAATAATTATTTAAAAAAGTTTAAAGAATCGGCGGCACGGTGGTGTAGTTGGTTAGCACTGTCGCCTTGCACCTCCAGGGTCCGGGTTCGATTCCCGGCCAGGTTCGAGTCCCATCTCTACAGTATGTGCATGGAGTTTGCATGTTGTCCCCGTGCTTGGTGGGTTTCCTCCAGGTACTCCGATTTCCTCCCATAGTCCAAAGACATGTAGGTTAGGCTAATTGGCGTTCCCAAACTGACCGTAGTGCGTATGTGCCCTGCGATGGATAGGCAACCTGTCCTCGTGCCCTAAGTCTCCTGGGATAGGCTCCAGGCCCCCTCCTGACCCTGAATACAGGATTAAGTGGTATAGATGATGAGTGAGTGAGTGAGTTTAAAGAATCAAAAAATGTTATTTAAAGAATTTGTTGGACCCAGAGCAGTGGTGGTTCAGGGTGTTGCCGATCGTAAGGTTGGTGGTTCCAAACTTGCCACCTTGTTGCCATTGTTGGGTCCCTCGGAAAGACCCTTAACTCTACACCCCAACCACTGCATGTAGTGCCAGTCCCAAGCCTGGTAAGAAAATAGGAGGGTTGCGACAGGAAGGGCATCCGATGTAAAAAAATCCTGTGCCAGATCCTGCAGATCAAATGAGATGTGGTGTAACTCCTAGGATCAAAGAAAAAAATATGGCAGTCTGGTCAATCACAACATGGGCAACCTGTAAACACTGTGCTTCCCCAACCAGCAGTCACAACCTTCGAAGCATGAATGCATCAAAGTCACCTGTACATCATGGCCAGTGGTGATGATACGCCAGGGCTTAGTCCTCTGAAAGTTCTCACCCAGGAGCACACTGCTGTGGTTCTTCCCATAGACGTACACCAGCCACTTCCACACCCCGTGCCAACTACACTGTGAACTTCGAGGAAGGATAGGCTATGTGCCAGGGTATGGAGCAACTTTTGCATGCTCTCCAGCATCACCACAGCCAAGGTTTACCACTACAGCATATTTCCAGACCCCGAGCCCAGGGTGGTGATGGCACAGTGAACATGCTGGAAGGTTGTGCAGTGCAAACCCTGGAGAACTGACGAGACGCAGCTTGGATCTGACAGGGAGTGAACATGTGGCCATGCCGCTGAATTTCACTACCATGTGTGTGTACATAATGCTTATACACAGTGCAACAGCTGAACCTCCGGCCGTAGAGCATCTGTAATGAGACGCAATCTTCCATGCTCACACACACCCACACACATGCACAGTGGAACCTCAGCTTTTAATGCTGCCTTTGTTTCCGAGCCTGTCGTTTATTACAGTTAATGACTCCAGTAAACATGGGAAGTGTAATCCGGTGGGAGCCATGTGCCATAACTCTGCGTTCCACAGTCCTCTCAGGGAGGGAACAGGAAAGCAGCAGGTGGCCATGACACCTCTTACAGGAGGCCTAAAACAAATAGGATGCAGGGGGTAGGCGGGGCTTAAACACTGTCCGGCCAATTAAACCACTCCAGGAGTGAGAGGAGTAATGACCGGACATGGACCAAGAGCCGGAGGGGGGTGGCTGTGGCTCCTCTCAGTCCCAAACACACACTGAGATGGGGCAGATTTACTGCAGAAGAGGTGGCAGGTCGTGTGTATGACTGTGTTGTGCATGAGATTGGGATGAAATTCTTCCTGAGCCGTCTCCAGACAGTAATAAAGCAGCACACACACTCTCTGAGCACAGTCATATAACACAATCAGTGCAGTCTTTCACAAAACACACACCCTCAACAACCTACACTGAATGCACACACCACACACACACACACACACACACACACACACACACTTTCAACCACCTTCAAATAAGCATGCCAGATATACAATCACAAATACGCACTTAATACCGCATGGCAACCTCAAAACCTCACACCAGTACACGCTATAAGCAACCTCTCTCCAAACACACACCTAACAACATTCTTTTAACACTTCCAATAACCTCCAAGCAAATACACACACACACACACACACACACACACACACACACACACACACACACACACACACACACACACACAACACGCAGCAAACAGACTTTTAATACTCAGCATCTCAGCAATCTCGCATCAAACACACAACATCAGACAACAATCAACAACCTCTCAACAATCTTTCCTTATCCTTCCCCTTCCCTTTCCAAACAGAAGTGGCATTATTCCTCAGCCTGTCGCAGTTTGTTGGGGTAAAGTGATGAACAGAGTATAAGTTTACACACCTCATAAACAACATCAGGTATCATGGGACAGAAGGAGCGAGGTAAAGAAGCCCTTCTTTGTTCTACAGCCTTCGCAATAAAATCTTGCGTCAGAGCAGCACAGTACTCCTCACAACCACAGCTGGCTCTCTTCCTTTATCGTTTAACGCTGCGCACATGAACTCGTGCACTCTGAGCGGTGCACTATTAAACACGATAACTTCCTGCACCACAATCCCGCTCTTGTGTGCTGCGCTGCGACTGAGGGCTCCTGTGTGGCAGCTGCGGGATTGGACGCTCTAATGCCCTCCATCATGCTAAGACAGAAACACCCTTTTATAAAGGAGCAGGTTTTGATTAAGCTTAAATGATGGCTGCAGGCAAGGAGCTGAAAAACAACAACATTATGTTATCCTAGGAGAGGAAACACAACCGTCATAAAAGCACATGGACACGCTAGGCTAAAACAATGACATGCCCTGTCTTTCTATTTGTTTATTACTCCAAATAATCATATCTTTCTGAAGTGAAAGTGGTCTTAAAGTAGAGAAATAGTTATTTTTGTTAGATTTTTTAAGATGCTCTATACTGCCAAAAGTATAAGCCAAATCATTGAATTCAGGTGTTCAATCACTTCCGTGGTTACAGGTGTATAAAACCAAGCGTGGAGACCGCCTCAATAAACATTTGTGAAAGAAAGAGTGGGTCGCCCCTTAGGAGCGAAGTGAGTTTCAGCGACGTACTATGATAGGATACCACCTGTGCAATTAGTCCAGTCGTGAAATTTCCTCACTACTAAATATTCCACAGTCAACTGCTAGCGGTATTATAACAAAGCGGACAGCAACTCCATCTTGAAGTGTTAGGCCAAGTAATATCACAGAGCAGGGTCAGGGGATGGCTAAAGTCACTAGCTACAGACCTCCAAACTTCATGTGGCCTTCAGATTAGCTAAAGAACAACGCATAGAGGGCTTCATGGAATGGGTTTCCATGGTCGAGCAGCTGAATCCAAGTCATATATCACCAAGTGCAATGCAAAGCATCGGATGCAGTGGTGTAAAGCACGCCGTCCCTGGACTCTAGAGCAGGACTCTGGAGACGTGTTCTCTGGATAGATGAATCACGCTTCTCTGTCTGGCAATCAGATGGATGAGTCTGGGTTTGCCAGGAGAACGGCACTTCATTGTGCCAAGTGTAAAGTTTGGTGGAGGGGGATTATGATTATAATTTCATGCTCCTAACTTTGTGGGAAGAGTTTGGGAACGGCCCCTTCCTGTTCCAACATGACTACACACCAAAGCACAAAATTTCATAAAGACATGGATGAGCAAGCTTGGTGTGGAAGAACCTCAGCCCGATAGAACACCTTTGGGATGAATTAGAGCGGAGACTTGATGTATCTGTCAGCCTTGTTGCCAGGGGTGAAAGTCATTTAAAATTCTTGCCGGTGTTATGTGGCCAAAAGGTGAAGAGACTAAACCATGGAGGTAGTGTTCAGTCCTGTAAACCCCTCTAAGTTTCTCTTCATTTGACTGCGGAATCCGCTGCTGCTAACTCACTGTTCTTGGTCCAAATAGAGCAAAAGGGAAAGGTAGTGTGCTATCTACAATTTAGTGTAGGCGAGGTGAGTCAAAAGCCTGTCGGTTAATTAGCAGTAATGAAAGATCGAGATACAAGAGGTTCAGAGATTCAGAACGACAATTCAGAAGCAATTACTAAGTAGTATGTTTTTAAAAAAGAATTACATTATCTGATGCATTTTCTTGCTGAAACTGCTTACATGACTAGCTTAGAATGAGGATTTTCCCAGCAGCTGTACCACCTACTGCTTGCACAAAGGATGTTGTCTTATAACCTGTGGTGACCCCTAATCGGAGTAGATGAAAGGAAAAACAACAGCTGGTTATGATTTGTGCATCCCTTACCTATGACAGTGAGGGTGAAGTTAAGGGACACGCTGCCGAAGCCATTGGCCGCCTGACACACATAGAATCCAGCATCTTTGGCTTCCACATTCTTGATCTTGAGGCCGTGCTGGAGAACACGGTAACGGTTCCAGCCAGCATTGATGTTTCTTCCATCCTTCGTCCAGAGCAGCAGGGGTTTAGGGTTGCCTTCGACTGGGCATCGCAGGCGGATGTTACGCCCTAAATGTGCGATCTGCTTCTCCTCTACCACGCTACTCACCCACGGAGGTCCTAGAGCCAAAAGAAATGGAGCAACTGTCAGAGTCAAACGAAATAATAAGTGTTAAAATTAAATGTTTATCTCTGCAGTGAGGAATAGGGGGGGTCAAACAAGCCCTGGCACACCTCAAAGGGTCTTGATTAGGCCCCAACTGTGGCTTTTTGACAGTCCTGAGGTTCGAATTTTAAACACAGAACCCGTCAGTGTATGGAAACTAGCGAGTCACGAAAGGCAACGACTATAATAACCATGCTAATTGCTGGCTTCCGTGCCTTGTTAGCGGTATTTGTATTTCAGTCCAAGCCAGCCTTCTAACCATAAACGAATGTCAGACTAAATGCACCTTAATAGGTCAACAGGGCTTTGTTATACTTTACATGATTTGTGGTTGCCTGCAAATGGAACGTCTGGGTAAAGTTAGGAACACGTCCACACAGAGCCAGCCTACTGAATAATTTTTGTGTTTACTGTGTTTAATTCAGATCAGACAATATTGCTCTTTTGTTGTTGATCTTTTCTTTTTTTTTTTCAGGCTGATTTAGGCATGCAACGAGAGCACAGAATCCAGAGAGGTAAAAGACCTTGGTGAAAGAACTATGAAGAAAATCAAAAAAGAGTTTGGCACCAGGCTAAAGTGTAGATCTGCTCCTTACACAACTCCTAAAACAAGCTGTGAATAAGAGCTTTAATCTTTAAAAAAAAATCCCAAAGTTAGGAGCACATTCCGAGAAAGAATAAGAGTTCCTTGAGTCAGAGCACTTTAGCCAATGGTTCTGTTTGGTTTTCATGGCCTCTGTGTGCACAAGGCCCTTTTCATTCCCCTTCTCTCAGTCTGCTAGTGGAGACTCCCATGAGGACCAGCTTTCCATTTCCTTTGGCCCACTTGAGCTGATTCACTCTCATTCATGCCTGGCACAGTCACATCCCATTGCCTGCTTGAGAAACTACGCCAGCAACCAAGGATGATGGAAATTGAAAAAAAAAAAAAAAAAAAGACTGTCAGATTTCCCAAATTATTTTCATTTTCCTACAGCTCCCGCGGAATGTTCTTACTGGACTGAAGCGTTTTCACCTGAAAGCAATGGGCGGCTTCCAGGAACATGCCACGGGGGCCGAGCGAGAGAAGAAGGAAGGGTTGTTTTGGCGCTGGAATTAAATTCAAACACATTCCTGAAGGTTTCACAAAGACATCCTTAGTGAAGAAATATTATTTTGTGTTTCTAAAACGATAAAACCATTTCTCCTTATTCAAATACAGTAGATGGGAACAAACGCAACAGGTGCGGCAGAGACTGAAAAGGAAACATCAGTGTTGAGCCAACGTGGCAATTTTGCAGGTTGACAAAAGAGTTTGGACGATAATGAAGATCTTAACTTATTTCGCCTACTGCAACTCCTACTGCAACTGAGTGTGTGAAATGTTAACAGTGCAAAAGTTTGCACCCCCCCAAAGGCAGGGTTTGACATCTGGCGAAAGTTTGTACAGTGCCATGAGCAAGAATGGAGCATCAAGGTGGAGGTAGGAAACTATTCGAAGGACGTGGAAGTGGTTTCAGTAGGACGTAAACCAAATTGTGCATTTTACAACCTATAATATATTACTTTTAAAAAGAGAGATGCAAACTTAAAATACACACTACGACCCATTGTGATTCTTGTCCTAGCGAAGAAACATCTGTGAAACCAAACACGCCAAAAGTCTCACTGCTGTGATCTGAATTTCTTTGTCTTCTTTATTTGCTCCTAAGGGTATGCAAAGATTTTTTTTTTTCTTGTAAACTCAGCTGTATGTATTTTAGGTTTGCTGAATTGCTAAACTGAAACAGAAAACAGACACAATACACTAGTAAAAGTCCAAGTGTGATTTTTTGGGTTACCCCTCTGGAGTGCCCGTAAAGGTTCGGCAGCATCAGAGCATTGGCCTTACGGAGACTGAGAGCCTCCAGTTACTCAATAAACCCCTGACATATACAGTATGTACCAATATTATATTGAATATGTATAGTAACTGTAAGAAAAAAAAATCGTTGAACTTCATCTATTTTATATGTAAAGAATAAAACACTCGGAGTGAAACAGGCAGGTTCTGAAGTGTTTTATTCAGCAGCGCAATCGTTCCCTCACCAGCGGCTCCTTTTCCTCCCTGTTGATGTTAATAAGACATGTCGTGTTACCAAGAAATCCACCAAGCATAAACGTCTCAGCTCTGAAGACTGGAATAAAACGTATTCCCCTTTTTATAAATGTTAAATAAATCTTTAACACATTTGCATGTGTGTGGGGGGGGGGGGGGGCATGTTTGAATGAATACATGAACATACACCTGTTATATGAAACTAATCAACATTTCCTCATCCATCAGATTTAAGAGTTCACCCACGTTGGGGGAAAAAGGTCATTAAAGTGACGTTAAATCATTTCTAACCCTGAAAAAACAAGCAACACATCAGAGTCGTGAGTGACAGATACAACGTGAACGCAGGCTTGTTACACAACCACTGAAGGTGTGTATTCATTACATAACAGGCTCAGAGCTGCTCAAGGAGATCAAAAGTATATACAGCAAGAGCCCCTATTAAACCAGACACACACACACACACACACACACACACACACACCGAATACACACCTGATACACTACAACCACACACACACACATATTGCTTTGTACTCTCTACATACACCATAACTGGGTGTGTTTCCATCTGAAAGGTTCTTGACTCTGAAATGATGGACACACACACACACACACACACACACACACGTTCATGCTGTTGATTATTTTCCTATAACAGCTTCCCCCATATGTTTTATTCATCCCAACACCAACCTGATTCTTCATTACTGATTTAGGTTTTCAAGGACCTTTTAATTTAGTTTTTATTTCATTATTTTTTATTTCAGAACATTAAGGAGACACTAAACACATGAGTGTATTCGTTTAGCCCAGCTGAAAGTGGTGTCAGATTTATCTTCTCTGTCATTTTCACATGGGTTATTCATCTCTTTCCATAGGCTTTTATCTCTGCCGTAATGCTTTACAGAAAAACAGACAGCATAGGTTAGTCCATGTGTGTTACAAACCCGACGACGCTCTGCATGCACGACCTGACAGATTTACGAGCAGGTTTCGGCTTTTGCACTTTTTCACTGGAAATGTAGCATAGATTTTAAAAATAAGAGTTGCTTAGCGTCAGTTTTAACTTAAAGCTGGCTCAGATGCATGTGTGTGTGTATGTGAGTGTGTGTGTGAGTGTGCACTTTGGGAGGGGGGTGGGATCTGGGTTCATGTGGGGAGCAATACACTTCCATATGGGCACAAACATATGGACTAGCAGCTATCACTTAAAAGCTACCCAGCATGTCTGTCCCAGCCTGCCGTCTTTGTTTCAGACATCTTGATATGAGCTTGTGATTTTTTTCGGGGTGGATTTATGGACAGGAGGCCCCCCGAATCCCGAGCTTTGAAGGCCGGGCAGCCTCAGAACCTTCACGCTGGTGTCTCAGAGCGAGCTTCAAAAAGCCTGACGGCACGTTGCTCGGATAAACGATAATGATGGAGGAAGTGGCACAGCCATCAAACAAGTGCCGAACGGGCCGGGAGAGGAAGAGGGTGTGTGTGTGTTCAAGAGAGAGAGAGAGTTCTGGTTGCCCTATGATGGTAGAACCCTTGAGTCAAGCTACACCGCTCAGTAGAAACTATAAGTAAGCATGGATTTTAAAGGATCTGTGGTTATACAGGCAACAAACCGGTGACCCTGCCACCTGCTTCGCCATTAAATCTAAAGAAGTGGTTTTTAAAAAATAGAACTTCCACCCAAATTTATAGACTCAACTTGAGAACCTGATAGTCGTTAAGCTTAAAAATACACACTTGGTGTAAAAGTTCTTTATATCCGCTAGGTTATAAATTTGGAAAGGTTTATACACTTCTCCTAAAAGTTCCTTAAATTGGCAAGGGATAAGGTAAAACATTTGGTGCTACGTGGAGCGTTCAAGTCAAAGCGGGACTTTTGATTGCGCAGAATAACAGAACTCACTTTATGTCTCTATATAATCCCCTGCTACACTAATGCACGTATCCCAGTGTTTCACTAGTGCTTGGACACCATCAAGGTAGAAAGTTTTCTCAGTACGTCAGAACCTGGATCGGACTGCCTGATTCGTGTCTAACACGCCGGCCTCCCAGGAACTCCTTCAGTGGTTCAAACATGTCGAAATAGCTTAGGTCATGTAACGTGCAAGGAGTGTTGGAGAACGATTGTGTGTACAGTTCCCACAGACAGATCCGTCTATAAAAATGTCATCCTGGTTTGACTTGAAGGTCCATTGTTTTGAGAGGAAGAGTGTTTCTAAAGGAACTATAGAAAACGTTTTACACAAAGCCTATAAGGTTCCTATAAATGAAACACTTAAGTGTACTTGCACAAAAATTGTTTTTGTTACATTTCGTGAAGAATCTCAAATGTTTTTCAATAGAAACCAACAACAATGTTTCCTTTTACCCTAAAATTGCAAATTCCTAAAAATCAACCTTACAAAGTTTAAACCTTTAGTTATTCCTACTTTCCATGTGGTTTGCAATGAGATTTGTTGATATTTCTTGATAATTCCATATTGTGGAATTATTTTGCATACAATCTTTTGGGAGACGAACAAGCCCTTTCAACGTGTTCTCACCAATCATGTCCTTGAGACCATTTGGACAGTTGTTGGCAACATGCATAAGCTAGTAGAAGATCCTTAATGGAAATGTACAATTCTTTACAGAAAGCTGTAGTATTTAGTCATTGTGTGGCATTTTTGTATTCATGGCACGAATCACCTGCACAATGGCATAGCATGAAGGCTTCCTCTGCTACTTCCTGTGCAGAAATAACAAAGATAACAGCATCAGCCAATCAGAAGCCATGATTCAGTAAGTCATCTCAGGACTGATCTCATAGCAGCAGGATGGTGTTTATTCTCAGTGATACACCAGTTAGACCAAACACATCTCATGGCTCTGGTATGTGGCTCCTTTATCTCGGGGTGATAATGCCCACCAATGATGCCTGTGATTGTTTGCACTGATGCTCAGGCTAGGAATCTCAGCATGGGGTCAAGGCTTGGTAAACATGCAAGCCTCCACCGATCCAGGCACACAAAGCCCCGGAGTTCTCGCTAGTCATCTCAGCATGTTTGTTTCGGAGGACTTTTATCAGATCTGTCCTCGATGCCAAGACGGCTGATTAACTTGTTCTAGCACAATGCTAACTGCCTGTGGAACTGGGACATTCAAATGATATCAGCTCAGGTATCATGTAAGGAAATGAAAGGAAAAATTTAAGAGTTGAAATTTATATCAGAGTATTTCCTTCCAGAAAAATCGAAATGCACTCTTAAAATGACTTTTGCCTCTTTGGAGTACCGTTAAATGCTCTACACAAAATTCTAGTGTAGAGTCTTTCCCTATTGAAAGGGTTCCAAGTGATGGTATTTATCCAATAAACCTTTCAGGAACACTTTAAGGAGTTAATGTTCTCCAACCGTATGTATTTTTTACTAAAACATTATTTTCTTCAGTCTTGTTGCCGGTTCCAAGCCCGGGTAAATCGGAGAGGGTTTGGATCAGGAAGTTCATGATGTGCCAAATCGAACATGAGGATCAGATGATCCTCTGTGGTGACCCCTAACAGCAGTTGAAAGAAGAACAACAACCAAGAACCTGAACAAAACAAGGCGGTTTAGATAAACGGTTAATGCCTGGGGTTCTGTGTATTAAGAATAATGATAAGAAGAATGGACATTTATGGTCGTTTAGCTTCCTTAACTACACTAAAGACTCCCTAAAAAGGAAACCCTCTGTTGTAGGTTTCATATAACCTTTAAGTGTTCCCTGACTTCGACAAAGGAGGTACAGATGGACAGACTTGAAGAATTACTACAGTACAGTCTAAAGTAAAGCTTTTTTGTTAGAGCACTTACCTTGGCTGTAGAACAGCTAAGAATTACTGGGCTTGTTTCAGAACCCCATAATAGAGTGTTCTCCTTAAAAACACTTTATTAAAAGGAAACACTTTGTTATAAGGTTTTACAAAGAACCACTAGTTTATCCACCAAAAATTCATTAAGGGTATGTTTTGAAGTGTAGAACCCTTCTAGTAAAGCTACCGTATGAGGGACGTTCAAGTCAAACTGGTACTGAACAAGATTGACGTTTAAGACTTTAGGCACTGTATGCTGATGATACTCCACACTCAAACATTTTAATGGTGCAAATGTTTTAAAGAAGGAACGATCCCAGCCAAGGAGGCTCAGAGCCCACTACAGTCGTCCCTGTGAACATTCGGCAAGTGGAACACCTGATCCTTGAAAATCGACATACTGTATAACTTGTTGCAAATTTGGGGAAGAGGCGTATCTGTCAGTGGGAACTGAACACTCATTCACCACCACCACAGCCATTTCCACATGTTTGGGCCTTTAAAGGACTTCTTAGGTGGCCAGTGTTTCAGATGTATGCGCCCTCGTACTGAGAACACTTCCTAACTTGATGGTATCCAAGCAGTTTTGGTTTTCCTTGTTCTAAGGTTCTGCATAGAGGAATTTAAGGGTTCCCAAAAAGACTAGACCTCCATTAGAAAGCTATACTATACGGTATATAACTCTGCAAGAGTGTGTTCCTCTAAGAGCAACTTTTAAATGAAGGTTTTATGGAGACTGGAAATGTTAACCACCCTCAAGTTACGTGTCCTCTAGGACCCGTTTCTCTTATAATGTACAGAGCCAGAGAATCCTTGAGGAAACATATTTTCATAAAGGGTAGTTGACATGGAGCAAAGTGAGAGACCAGGGTGGCTACAGTTATGATGGATCTGAGGTTGACAACTGGAGCAATGAAACCTGAAGCTCTTGAGATCTTCTTTCAACACCAGCTGCCTTCATTCATGACTTATGGAGACTGAGGGAGTGTGAGTGCGCTGGACTCAGGGAGTGTGTGTGAACTGGACTGAGGGAGTGTGTGTCAGCTGGACAGGGGCTCTTACTGGCTCGGCTTTGTTGTTGTCAGCATTTCAGGCCTGCCGCTGTGAAATACTAAACCTGTGAGTCACTCCAGCGTAGGATAGCACCGTATATACCTTTCTCCAGCAGACCACCAGGGGTTGGACCACAGGGAAAAGTCCTAGTGCGCCAACCTGGCCTCATAAACGCACCCACCGCCTGGCAGGGGCATGAGATAATTCTAGTGATAAAACCGGAGGTCCTGCAGAGTAACGAGCACCTGTTTATTAAGAGTATTATTTGTGGGGGGAAAAAAAGCCCATGGCAATCACACGCAACATTTCTATTCCTGATTCGTTCTCTTTTGTGTGTGTGTGTGTGTGTGTGTGTGTGTGTGTGTGTGTGTGTGTGTGTGTGTGTGCTATCTCACTCTGTAATCATCTTATTCATTTTATATCTCTGTCCTTTTGTTGAATGTTCTTGTCTTGAACAGTTTCTTGAGTTATGTCTTCGCCTGTCAGAGCAAGACTGTAAACAAAACCAAAAGCTTCAACCGTTCAACTGTAAGGCTTCACTTTTTTTAAAAGGCTTTTGGATTTCTCAGTCCTTTCTCACCCTGACCTAAAGCAGTGACCCAGGCGACCCATCAGCGGCAACCCAGGACAAATGGACCTGAGTGGCACTTAGAGAGATACAAAAACAAAAAACAGCGCCCCCCCC
>JAAGKR010001268.1:108193-119511 GCA_011419295.1 Clarias macrocephalus
AAAAAAAAAAAAAAACAAAAAAAAAAAAAAAACAACGAAATTGCTTTGGTTGAGCTCTACAATTTCAGGGCTCTGAAAAAACATGTCCGTTGTACAAATACACAGACCGGTGGGATGTTCAGAAGCATTGTGGTGGCAAAATCGCGCCTTTCAGAGCTGACGTTGCAAGCGGCGGAGCTTGGTTAGCTTGGACAGCTGTAATCCTCTCGGTGAATTGCTGAGTAATCCCACCTGTAAAAGGGAAGACAAAAGGAGAGCTGCAGGAGCAGCCCGAGAGCTTCCCACACCCAGAGACGTGATCCAGGGGAACGTCGCTCCGACAGGAACGGGCTGAAAAATGAGGGAATAGTGGCAAGCTTTCTTTTTTTCACAGCACATTACCGCGCTTCCACCTGTGCAAACACTCCACCCGACCACAAGCAACAAGCGTTCGAGCGGATCACAGTCACATGACGGGATACCGCCGAACTCCCGGAGCTATTCATGATCTCTAACATTAAACTGATAAAAAGGAAAGGGAGAGAGAGAGAGAGAGAGAGAGAGAAAAAAAAAGTTCAAAGGCTCGGCTCTCTCCTTTATGTTTTAAAGCCTCCTCCATAAATACCGACGCTACGCGTCGAAGTGATGCCGCACAAGACCAAGCGCAGCTCATTAAGCGCCTTGTTTACCCGAGATACTGCAGGCTGAAAAACCGCGGCCTGGCCTTTTGATAACGGGGAAGATCGGAACTACAAAGTCGAGCCCGGGCCCATCAAAACACGCAACGAGAGCTGCTTCTCATCTGCCTCTAACAGACGTGAGGAGGAACAGTGAGCTCCGCTCGCCGGATTGAACGTGAAGTTGATCTTAACATGCTCCATTCATGTGCGTGTGTGTGTTTGGATTTCTCTTTCTTTATGTGCGTGTATCTGTGGAGTCTCCGAATACGAGTCATGAACATCATGTTTGAATTTAATAACTGCGCCGTTTCCCAGTTTAAGATTGTTGGTTAAATAGCTCAGGATTTACAACGCCAAAGAGAACACACACAGCACGAAAGACCTGCCAAACTAACTTTTTTTTTTTTTTTTTATTTAATTGTTTTTTTTTTCTTAAAAAAGATTTTGCTAAGAATGTAAAGAAGTAAACTTTTTTTTCTCTTTTTAATCCCCTTTTTAGACGCACGCCAGGCCTTTTTGAAACTCTGTTAATAGTGATCTTGCCTTGAGCAATGTTTTAATTAGTTTGAGCAGCGAGCCAGAAAGCACGCAGCACGTACACGCCGACACACACCGACGCACATCAGAGGCCGGCGTTTGACAAGTTTTATGAGCATGAAATGATGTTCCTAATGAAACAGAAGAGTCACGCTGTACTTACAATACGGGAATATAATGAATACTAAGAAGCACCTGAGGGACTCTAGGGCTAAATAAACACCTTTTCACAGATACACACGCAACACAAAGGGCCTCAGACAGGAAGGGCTTCTGTTTTTTTTTTTTTTTCTCTCTCTGTTTTTTCTTTTGCCTTAAGGCCCAGCCTGATGAACTTACACTACACAGATAACATCAGCACTACAGTACAATATACCTAACCTACAGCGCTCCAAAGAACAATAACATTAATATTCATTATTATTAGCAGTTCCTACAGGGTTCTCTGGTTTCCTCCCACTTCCTAAAAGCAAAAACCTTTTTTTTTTTTTTTTTTTTTTAACGTTTTTAATATCCTCCAGGTGTGAAAGTGCTTGTGCACGAGACCCTCCGGTGCAACGGATACACACTCCAGGTCTATTTTTTGCAAGTTAAATGAAAGAACCGCAAATGAACCACGAGCGAAGATATTTTTGTATTGCGAAAAAATAACTTGCTTTACAAATAATTCTGGATGGCACCACCTCATCGGCTGTACTGTTTATTTGCATAATAGACTTTATTTATCCATTACTCTGTGTGCAGAACAGAACACACTTGCTTCCTGAAAGATTTCCAACATCAGGCCGTTTTTTTTTTTTTTGTTTTGTTTGTTGTTGTTCTTTAAACCGGTTCTGCTCAAGCCGTTCAGCCACTAATGCCCGCTCCATGCCAACCAGCCACAACAAGCACACTATACAGCACAGCCAAAAGTATGTGGACACCTGATGATCAGACTGCATATGCTGTTTTTTTCCAAACTGTTTCCTGCTTCAAAATCTGTGTAGAAAGAGTGGAGCCGAATGATCACACGTGTGATATATAAGTTCTATGGAAGTTCCACAACATTAAATGTACCTATAAACAGATTTTAAAAAGTATGACGTGCTGCTTAGTAAGTTGTGCTACAAAAGCATGGAAACTGTAATTCTTCATCATCTTCATGAAGCCGATTGACTGTGTGTTGATTATTTTCCTAAACCAGCATCTAGTATTTCAGCTCAAAAACACATGTCATTTATTCCGGCCTGATCTGGAGCATCTCTCCAATAAACACACACTAATACAGCGTGAAAGCCCATTAGGGGGAAAAAAAAAACCTTATCGCACTACAGTAATTCCTTTAACCAGGGCAAACACATCTAATTAAATTTCCCGAAAGCCGGACTGTTATTCCTTTAGATCACAGAGGCTCCACGGCTCCAGCCGAGCTGCTCCATTATCACTCGAGTGATAAGCGAGAGCGCCTGCAGAGAGCCGTTATCTGCCTGATGAGGCGGAGGAGAAGGAGGCGGACACCTGCGGAGACGGCCGCCGGAGCCTCCGAGTCCTCGCTCTAAACATGACCGAAGCCAAATCATCTGACTCGATTATTACATCGCCAGATTCATTCTATAGCGCCTTTAAGATCAATAAAAACGACGATGATGATCTGAAAAGACCGACTGCCTTGTTTACAAACCCGGAGTCTGGATCAGATTTGGACGTGAAATCCGGACCTGCCGTCGCTGTTGTCTTTTCTGATAAATCTGCCACTAATATTTTGTCGTGTCTGGTTTTACTGCAGGATCTTTTAGAGGCCGTGACACGCGTCTTTGATGCCTGCGCCTCTTCGAACATATGGAAACCACCGCAACTTGGTTGGAAACACACTGTTTTTGTTAGAGCGCCACATCAAGCCCCGTGCATGATGGAGTATGTAAATCCGGCTTCTGCTTCTCGGCCAAGTTATCGCTAGAGCACGTGAAAAGATTACGGAGGACGTCGACACTCCCGCAGGCCGAGCTCGGGGCGGTGAGGAGCTTCGTGCTTTTCAGACGCAAAAACCCAAAAGAGAGGGCAGGAACCGAGAAGAAGAAACAGGAAATAGCAAGGTTAGCAAGAAGTGAAAACATTCCTCGGGACTGTACAGGGACTTTCTTTAGAGTTGGCTGGCATGTGGGAGCATGTGTGTGTATGTTTGAGAGAGAGAGAGAGAGAGAGAGAGAGAGAGAGAGAGAGAGAGAGAGGGGTGACTAGTTACATAAAGTGAGTGTGGATCCAGAGCAGAGGATTTTCTTTTCCATATATTTGGAATAGAAAAGTTTTGTCGCACTAATTTGCTCATAACTTCTGAAACGATCATTGAGAGCACTCCAAGCTCTTGAAGGTCTTGCCTCGGGCCATATCCCATACAGTACATCTATAAAACCAAATTAATGGCTATAATAACCTAACAAGAATCCCAGATCTGAACAAACACCAGTTTCTGCCGTTATTACCAACCACCATAGAGAAAAAGGCAAACCAGACGAGATAGAAAAGGTCGTAATGAACTACTGGATGCTTATTACCCTGTGTGTTACTCCGCTTACAGCAACCTTTAAATTATTAGAATTTGACATATTAAGCTTTTTATCCATTTACATTTACATTTAATGCCATAGGAAACACATTAAGTCACTTGTTCACTTACACTATAGCAGCTGTAACCCCTCCTTCCTTCATCTGCCTTTATTTAATCGTTAATGACTTAACACATGTTGATTGGTCACTTCATTAAAGATTCCTTTCTTATGGGATCATTCCTACTGAGATTAGATTAAAAGTTTCTACCTCTTTTGGAGTCAGGTTTTTACCTGAGCCATATTTTATCCCACGGGTTCACCACTCTGACCTTTGCCCCCTGCTCCCTATTTACCTCCAGTCACCCTTATCCAAACTGAACAGCCCTCAAACTGATTGCACTCGGGCGCACAAACAGAGCTAAAGTGCTCGGCTCCGCAGCATTCCAGTCGAGACTATGTGCAGGAAAGGAGCAATCCAAGCACAACAAAGAGTGTGTACGCTGCCCTCCTCCGACTCGGCGTGTCCCACACACAGGCATTCAAGACTCAGGTGGGAGTGAGCAGGTCGGCAGATGGAGAAGTAAACAGGGTGGACAATACAGTCTTTAGTTCTGACCGCATTCTTATCAGTGAACTGACCCGACAGTTTACCTCGCAGTGCTCGGGGACGGTACGAGATCAGCTGGAAAACGGCAGGCTGTGAGTTCAAACCGGCGATCCAGCACCAGCAGCCTGAGCAGCTCTGAAAGTAGCATTTCAATCCGAATCACATGTTCATATCAATGTGCTCATTCATTTAAAAATGTTAACCACGTCATTAAAAAACGATTTACACAAGGATGTTAACAGAATTTTATGTACATTAAGACTACGTGTATCATTTTTTCTACATCCCACTGTCAGTCTGTTTAAACACTGAAGTCACTGAAGCACTTAAATATGGTCTTAATGCCACTTTTTGTTTCCATATCCACAGCTGAGAGATACATTTATTAAACTTTACTTCAATATAATATGGAGGAAACTGGGTAAAAATGCATGGTTTAGATACTGACACTTTAATGTTAAGCTCAACCTTTTGGTAGAGCACTTGTCAAGTCACTATACTGTCATATTTAAAAAATGTGTTCAACGTAACCTGATTGAGCCATCTCTACCACTTGGTTGAGGTGTGCTTAGATAAAACAAATCCACTCTGAGTTTAAATACCATTCCTTTTGAATTGTTTCAGAATAACATCAGAAATGAAGTAGATCTAATGCACTATCCCAGCACCCGAAAAGTAGCATTTTATCTTTTTGTTTGTTTAACATTTACCATGAAGTGACATCTCAACCATTTGGGAGAGACCTATAATGGGGGTCTGTTAAAACGAGTGAATGAATGGATTGCTAAAATTAATTGCCACAAATCAATGAAAAATTAAAAACAGTTTTCTATTACTTTTTTAATAATCAATAATAGTGAAACATTTTTTTGGAAGTAGCATTTCAATCCGTCTCCAGTCTCCAGTGTCAGTGGTAAAAATCAAAGGTAATGCTGTTCAACTTTTTTTCCAACAGAGGATGGAATGCGAGATTTGCCCTTTCTGGTTTCCCGGTCACATACTTACACTGTATATTTTGGTCTCCTGAACTTCAAAAAACGGACAAAAAAAATTTAACCTGTTGCTGGAGCGACTGATAATATTACTATAAACATATAAATGTCTAATGTGTTGTTCTTTCTATAACAGCGTGCCATGTTCTGATATTATTATTTAATACTTACAGTGACAGACTGCAAACTAGTGCACTCCTCCCTGAGACCTAATAAAACCGGAGCTTTTGATTCAATCTGGCCGAACCGCGAGACTCAGACTGACCTTGTTACTTTTAGCCATATTTTAATCCGCTAAACGTTCCCCCTGTTTAAATCTTGTTAAATGCGATACTCCTGGTGATATTCTATCTGAGAATGTTGTGAATCAAAGCAGCTCTGATGTTATGAGAACGTTCAAAAGGGTAAATTTACACATGGCTCGCCTTTTATCTGTAAAAGACAATGTTTTATTTTCTCAAAGAGACCGTAAAGCGGCCCTCGGGCTCTCAGCGGGGTGACGCGGGACGGTGTGAAAGTGAGCCGTTCCCATCCATCCCGTCCGTATAACGTCCCGCGTCTGTCCTCGTCCATGGAGGCTCCCCGCCAGCAGGTGTCATCGTCCCTACACTCTGATTTATCTCGACTGCTTTTTAACTTGGCAGGGGCCACAAACCAGCGCACGACCAAACAACCAGCTGCAGGAACAGGGGCCAGAACTGGGAAGGCTTCAAAAGGCCAGTGTGTGTGTGTGTGTGTGTGTGTGTGAATGCAGTGTACACAAGCACTGAAGCAACTGAGTCAGGCCTTAAAGGCACTTTTCTTTGCATTCCTACAGCAGAGTGCAAAAGTTTGCGTACCCCTAAGTACAAGCTGAACCACTTATTTAATCAATAAATCATTTAGTGTGTTTTTTTTTTCATTTGACAAATTTTCCATCACAGAGCAAATTGGTGGCAAATTGTTATTGAGATCACGTCAGTTTAGAAACAGGCTGGATCTGTTTACTGTTTTATTCATTAAATTTAGAAATGAATGTTAGTAGTGAAATTTGTCAAAAACTATTTACACAGGGATGTTGCACATTAACGAAATGTTATATACAGTAAGGCCATATATATCATTTTCCTACATTCCACTGACAGTGTGTTTAAGCACTAATTCACCAAAGCACTTAAATATAGTCTTAAGGGCACTTTTTGTTTTTATGCCTACAGCTAAGTGGAAACTTTGACAAACTTTTCCTCATTATAACTTTACAGCGAATTGCTGGAAAAGTGCGTGCTAAGGTAAGATGCTAGGATAACCCTTAAACGTTCTGCTCAACATTTTGGTAGAGCAGAGTGTACTATATTGTATCAAACAGTATTTAAAGACCATAAACTCTTTCTAAAACCTCACATATCCCTTATTTTTGGCCTATTTTATACTTTTATGCTGTTGATTTTTTCATTACATTTCACACAATTTCACTTAAACTCCACCTTTAAAATCTTTTTAAGGTTTAAACGAGATAAATGTTAATTTGTGGATAAATATTAATTGTTGTTTTTGTTTTGTTTTTTTCCTTGGAAAGGCTGGCATGTGATGGAACAGCAAAAAATGAGAAATATGACATCTTCAGAGAAAACCTAAGTAGCAAACAGAACTCGTTACGAAATTCAAGAGATCGTAAGCAACCTATATTGTACAAGTGCCGACAGTAGGGACATTCAGAACTGAAAACAAAATGAATGTCATTAAAGGAAATATTCCATTAATGCACTATGGAGTGTTTAAATTACTCACATTGTGTTACATTAATCCCTGCAATTGAGCACTTCGCAACATTTTAGGTGCTAATTTGAGCCACTCGGAGTTCATTTAACCCAGCAGGTGACCGTTCTGAGCTGAGAAATAAGTGATCCTTATTGCAGAGAGCAGCTTCAGCTCCACATTTTACACTTAAAAAAAAAAAAAAACATTTTAAAAGACAGCAAGGAATTTTTAAACAGAAACGAAAGTCTTAAAGACAATGGGGGAAAACAGACCATAACACAGGAGGAGTTGCATGTGAACCACAGACTTCCACATGATACGAGATACTACAATCTCATCAATGTGATTATGCAATGATGATGATGATGATGTTCAATAAATGTATAATAATAATATAGTATAATACATTTATATGTGTTACGCCGATTCATTTTAATCACCTCTTCTTAAGTCAAGGCATCAACTCAAATGATTATATCACCATCATCACACACCTGTAACTAGGAGATGACTGAACGTACTGTAACAAATGAGCCATAACATTCCCTTTTTTAATTTATTTAAATATTTGTTCTTTGTGCAGTGTGAACTATATAAATGGTTTACGGCCCAAAATAAGATTACTTAATAAAATACATTTTAAATAATAATGCATTTTTGTAAGAAGTCATAATAATTAAAGAAAAAAAATCTTTAAATTTAAGAGAATTTTATATTGTTTTTATAATACTGTATTTTTACCATATCTGGTGATATTTAGACTTTTTTCTTTTGTTTACATTTTTCTTGAAATATTGTGACAGTATATATATATTAGTATAATATTAGTATATATTATTATCTTTTAAATATTGCAACTTATTTTCAACCAATATTTTTTTCATCATTATCACTTAATTCTCAAAATAATTATACCATTTTCAACATTTTTTCAAAATATTTTCTTTTTTTAATTTTTATTAAATCATATGATATATTTTTTTCACCTTAAAACATGACTATTTTATTCTCAGAATATTGAGGTCATAATTCTTGAAATATTTTGGTCTCTCTCTCTCTCTCTCTCATTATAATCAAGGATTTCGACTTTAAAACCCAAACCTTTGATTTATTCTTGAAATCTCACGTGGTTTTTAGACTGAGGCTCTGAAATACTGTTGTAACCAGAACATCTGCTCACAATGAATAAATAAACAAATAAATAAATAAATAACCAGAATCATACAAAACTTGACCCTGCATCATGATCCATAAGTAACAAATACCACATAACAAAGACTGACAGATAGATAAATAAATAAATAAATTAAATTAAACAAAACCATAACCAGAAACATCTTCAACGTGCCCCTACATCATCTATCATAAGTTAGAAACACTGCGTCACAGAGATTAGATCAGAGTTGAACTCACCAATGGCTTCACAGGACACTGCGATGATCAGGATCCCAGCAAGTGAGAGGAAGTTTCCAGCCTCAGAAATCATTTTCATTCTGTCACTGAGTCAGAAAGAAGACGGTGGAAGTCAGCGTGAGACACATTTAAGACTGAACCGAAGCTTCCTGTCTGACGTGAGACTCACACACTCACCTCTCCGGATACGGCGGGATGCAGCTAGAAGCGCGACACACACACACACACGCACACGCACACACACACACACACACACACGCCCTGTGACACACACACACACACCCACTACAGCCCCGCGTCTTCTCCCTGCGCGTGCCGCTCGGCTCGCTCTCTCCCCGCGCCGGAGTCCAGCTGCTCAACTCTCACAGCCAATCACAAGGCGGCGGAACTTCAGGGGCCAATCGGAGCGCGGTCCGCGTCTCAGCCGCGTCACCGCCGCGTGCGTGCGTGCGCGCGCGCGCGCGGAGCGCAGAGCGCGCCATCTGTCTGCCGTGCGCGTGCTTACGACTACAAATGAGCACGCGTCGTTAAAGAGTTTGTAGAAATACAGTAGTTACTAAAAGGTTAAAGCTAAAAAATAATCTGCTGAGCTTTAATGTAATCGGCGATATTATTATTATTATTATTATTATTATTATTATTATTATTATTTGAGGTTGAAGTCCACGTACATGTCTGTGTGTCTCTCTGTCTAACTTATTAACACACAGAAATCACATTCTGTAAGGTCGAGTATCTGACGCCTTGTTTACACTAAGTTGTACTTCTTTGGTGCTCAGACAAATACACTCCCTGTTCGGTAATCGGAGAGAGAATCACAGATGAGAAATGGAGAAATTCGATCAGATAAAGATGAAGTTTTGTCTTAAAACGACTCGGGCGTGTTAAAATTCACTTATACCACGTCAGCGCTGTTATTTCAGGCAAAGTGAACTAAGTAAATATGAACTAATCCCAGTAAAAATATTTATTAATTAATATCTATTGGTGCAGGTGTTTGTTTACATTGAGACATTAGTAGATTATTTAAATGTAGATTATTAAATCCCACACATGACTGTTCAGAACATCACTTTTTCCTCAACATTTACATTTTCACTGATGGAGCAGATTAAACTTCGGGCAGAGATCTAAGTACAGTACTGCTAAAGTTTTATAAAATTCTGTCCAGCGATCGATTTGAGACGCGCCCACGGTTTGACGCATGCGCAATACACTGTCAAAACTTCCTGTTTATAATCTGTCACATAACCGCTCATGACTTCACCTTTACTCAACAATTTGTCTCCATTTATGCTGCAGGTTTAAACTTCATTAAATTCTGTCCAGCCAGTTTTGGCATACTGTGACGAAAAGAAAAAAAAAAAAGAAAAAAAAAACTGTCTGGACAGACATACAGATATACAGACATACATACAGACTGGTTTTGGGTCCTCCGATGGATGAAAAGTAAAGATATCATTGAAAGAGCAAGTTCTGACCAGTGGACAGACAAAAAACATTATTTTATTTACATAAAAGATTCAGTGGGAATAGTGTAAGTAGAACTGGTTAATAATATTATTACTACTTAAATCCTTTTTTATTACTTTTTGAAAACCAAGATTGCATTACAATTTTGTAAAAGAATAACAACAAACACACAAGGATCTAGAGAGTGTACTTAAATCCCCATCACCTTCCAAAAAAAAAAAAAAAAAAAAAAAGACAGAAAGCAAGAAAAGCTACGCTTACATGAGTTGCTAGTTGCTGATAGCATGAAGAATCAGACTATAGGTGGAACAATTAGTGTTGATGACTTTTATATTGTTTCTGCTGCTGCTGAACGTGGTATAAGCAAGGGTGAGTAGTGCCCCCTTGTGGCACTTGGACTCAAAGCACCAGCCTTGATTTATGACTTGTTAAAAGGAACATACAAATAACTATACAGTACCTGATCCCTTAAGAAAGAATTAAATGTTTACATTTTGTTAAGTGATTATGACAACTATGCATGGAGCATTACAATTTCTCTTCACCCAAACTGAGAAACCCAAACACTTATCCAGCATGATGATGCTCCTGTGAAATTCACAAAGCCAGGTCTATGAAGACATGGTGTTTTAAGAGTGCATTGGAGTGGGAGAGTGTCCTGCACAGAACACTTACCGAACCAACCCCACTGAGCAATTTAACAGTTTAACTGGAACTCAACATCTCAACACCAGTGCCTGAGCTGAATGATTACAGCCACACTTGGTGGACAGCCCTCCCAGAGGAGTGGGGATTATTATGAGAGCAAAGGGGAATAAATCTGGAATGAGACGCTCAACAAGCACAAATGCATGTGAAGGACAGGCGTCCACATACTGGAACTGTAGTATTATACAGACGTACGTACTGTATACACCAATCAGCCGTAGCATTATGACCTCCTGCCTAATGTTGAGTAGGTCCCCCTTTTTGGCCACTAAAACTGTGACCGAGAACATCTCACAAGAGTTTTGGAGTTGCTCTGACCCATCACAATTTGTCCCTTGCCACTTGATATAGTTACAATATCTCGGTACAATGTTGTCTGAAAGTGGCGGAATGTATTAGGCAGCAAGTGAAACCATTTTTTTTTTTTCCAGGAGTTGATGTGCTGGAAGCAGAAAAAATGGATAAACATAAGGATTTCAGCGACTTTGACAAGAGCCAAATTGTGATGGCTAGAGGACTGTTTCAGAGTAAGTCCAAAACAGCAGCTTTTGTGGGATGTTCCTGGTCTGTAGTGGTCAGCAAACAACCAAAAGTGCTCCAAATTAGGAAAAATGATGAACTTGCAACAGGTTCATGGGCACCCAAGGCACATGGGGAGTGAAGGCTG
>JAAGKR010001268.1:121078-133355 GCA_011419295.1 Clarias macrocephalus
ACTGTTTTAGTGGCAAAAGGGGGACCTACTTAATATTAGGAATGTGGTCATAATGTTATGGCTGATCAGTGTATGAGATCATAATGTACAGTGGAAAATAATAATAATAATAATAATAATAATAATAATAATAATAATAATAATAATAAACAAAATAACATTTTTCATATTGTTATGGATGTAGTTAGAGAGAAGACATGAAGTTAGTTGGTGTAAGAGAAGAGGATGGGGTTAGATGGAGGCAGATGATTCTGAAAGGGAACAGCCGAAAGACAAAGAAAGAAATATGGAAGGTGTCTCCAGTGTCAGAGTTTTGTAACAGTCAATGGTATAACTTTAAATTTCTCAACATGGAAAAGTCTTTAATGCAATTCAATTAGCTTTCTATAGCTCTTTTAACACTGGTCATTGTCTCAAAGCAGATTCACAAAAATGAAAAGGAAATTCATGGAAGTGTATGTGTGAGAAAAAAGTGTCTAGATAACGAAAATTGTCCCTGATGAGCAAAAGCCAAGAATGACGGAGAGAGTGGCAAGGAAACACTCCCTGAGATGGCAGTAGGAAGAAACCTTGACGGGAACCGGACTCAACAGGGAACCCGTCCTCATCTGGGTTGGAGGATGTTAGTAAAATGACAAGTCTGATGGTTAGCCTTCCATAGATAGATAGATGGATGGATCAAGGCCATACTAACAGGCTGCACAAAATGCCATCATCACAGACATGAAAAAGCACTTTCCCTTTCTCCTCTCAGTCATTCTTCCTTTACTCTCTGTCCCTTCACTTATCTCCTCTCTTCCCTTCTCCCCTCTGCACCTTTCTTCTCCTCTTCCTGCAATCACTTTCAGAGACACCATATTGTTTCTCATCTTTTCTCCTAATATTTACTTTGTGTATAATCCACTCAGAAATTCTCAGCTGAGAAAACGGACGTGGTTGGTTTGGTTGGGAAAAGTGAGTCATTCACATCAGCGTGAAAAATAAACCAATATCAGAAAGGGCATGAAAATCGCATTCAGGATGAATAAATCAAGTAAATCATTTTTTTTTTTTCCCTGCCTTGCTCTGAAATGTATTCACCTGGAACTGACCAAAACATTCGATATATGATTAAATCACAGAATCGTGTATTTGTTATGGAATTCCATTTGCCGTCTCAGCCGTATTTGAAAGTTCAGTCAGCGCCAGTAATATTTGATCTCTCCCTCTCCTTTCTCATATAAAATGATTGATTTGTTTTGTCTGTGAGCATGCACGCCTTATGAAGGAATCGTTTATAATATCTGGAGAGAAGAACCTCATGTGCTTCGGACAGTAGGTGGTGCTGGAAGTCCATGCAAAAAGCATAATCACTTTTTCCAAAAAAAAAAAAAAAAAAAAAACATCAGTTGGAGCTGCTTGTCATGCTGGATGAACTTGAGCAGCTCGGCATGTCACTGCACGTCCATCCGAATCTTACAAGCAGAGCAATTCGAGAAGATTAATACCAACATGCATTGATTAATGCAGGAAAAAAAAAAAAAAACTGTTTATACAAGATACTTATGTCTAATCTCACCAGCCAGGCACCGCATGGTGCAGGACACATGTTGAACTATTATTTTAAAGTCTGTTTTTCTAGCTGTATGTTTTTGTTTTTGTGGCTCAGAGAGTTATACATGAGGAAATAATACACTCTGAATGGGATCACACACAGATCTTTGCACTCAATTGAATTCAATTTACAATAACCTACTAACTACTAACTGGTGTTGTGGTGGACCCAATATGAGAGGAAACCAGAAAACCCAGATGAAGCCAAAGTGGACATATAGTGTAGATTGAGCTCAGGTTTAAGCCTAAAGGTGGCATTGTTACCTGCTGCATCACTGCACTTTGTAACACTTAGAAACCTTAATCACCAACTGGACCTTTAACCTTCTAGTATGTCTTTTTAAGGAGTCATTGGATGAATCAGAGTTTTGAACTGGATAAAACGGTCAGAAATGCTTCTAATTACAACATTTTTGGAACCTAAGAGCCCTTAATGATCCAGCAGACTCTTAAAGAACCCTGGAAGAACCTTCCTTTCCTAAGATTGTATAGTATGATTTGTGAAAGGTACCACAAACAGTCACTGGATGGGATTCCAGTTTATCACACACATTTCCATATTTATACTTTTACTACAACAATAACAACAAAAAATCCATCCACCAGAAAACTCCGATGGCGCTCAAGCAGACTCATGGACTGAGTTCAGGTTCAAAACAGAATATATGAGGTAGCATCAATGCTCACAACAACACTACAGTAGGCCTTCAAACTAGAAACCTTTTTTGGACACTTCTTGGCCCCTTAACCTTGTAAGTACCCTTTTGTTTAAAGAATTAAGAACAAATTTCAGTGTCAATAGTCAGTAAATAATTCATGGTTTTTGGATAAAATCTTTTCTAAGGTGGATTCACTTGGAATGTTTCCCTACCAGTAAAACATTTGTAGCCCAAGACAATTTCATTAGCCTGCCGACTCTGAAAGAACCCTGGAAGAAGCTTATTTTCTAAGAACCTATGATTCGTGTCCAACTAAATGGCCAATGAAATACTTTGCAATTGAATTCAGTATTGTGAAACATTACTAAGAAGAAAAAAGAAAATGGTGCTAGCTTTGTTCTCTGTTATCAACAGAGAAGGAACGTTACCTTCTTACCGGTGATTGATAGATAAAAGGAAGTTATGAGAGTATATATATATAAACCCCTACTGCACTAATGCACTTATCCGAGCGTTTCACTAGTGCTTGGACATCATCAAGGATGGGAAGTTTTCTGCTTTACGTCTGAAACGCAGGCCTCCTTTCATCCCCCAAACAGGTGGAAATGGCTGAGAGCGCAGTCTGTGGGGTAATAACTCCCAGCCAAGATCCTGTAACGTGTGAGTAATGTTGGTTAATGATTGTGTGTACAGTTCACACACATGCATCACTCATGAAGTCTCGGCTTGACTTGAACACCTCTTGCAAAAAGGCCACGCCTCCTCTGCTTATATATATATATATATATATATATATATATATATATATTATTTCTGTAACTTTGACCTTTTTATATTTTCTGTTGTACCAAATTCATCTAGAAAATGACCCTTAACCTGGCAAATTAATCAAGCTTGAAACAGAATAGGACCAGGACAATAGAACAGGGCACTGAGCTGGAGTCCTCATTGTTTTTGCTGCAAAAACAAATATGTGTTCCTTCACTGCAGATAACAAACTTGCCAAATTGTGCTCCATCATGCCAAAGAAATTTACAAAGTGAAAACCGGGTGTTACTGAACCGGCCAAGAGGCCGTGCTTCATTGCCCAAGCATCTTTCCTGAAACACACAACGCCGTGCCTGCTTCACTTCAACTGGCTTCGCTATGATTGTCTCGCTTTCCTTCTCTGCTGTTGTGTAAGTCTTCTGAAGCTGAAGGGACCGTGACTCTTACAAGACCCCAGGATGAAATCTCTCCCCAAGCCCATGCTCCCAAGACTCTTAAGGTCTCATTTCTCCATCCCACTCTGTCGCCCCCTACGGGTAATAAAAGCCAATTGGTCGAGAACTTCCACCTCCACCCACACGGCCCCGCCAGGCCTTTCGCCTCGGAAGGGAGAAGGCGTGTGTGTGGGAGGCGATTTAGGAATGTTTCACAGCCGTGTGAGCAGCTTCCTCGATTTCGCTCATCTATTCCGCTAGCTCTCATCCCTCGCTCCGTCTCGTTCCATCATCGAGAATGATGAGGTGAATGTGGGACATGACTTATGCTTAGATGCATGCCCGGGCTGTCAGAATGAATTCTAGTGTACACATACTTTTAGCATTTTTTATATCTAAAAAAAAAAAATAAAATTGCTTTTCAAACCTTTAAGATCACATGACAGTCATCAGTGTATGTATGTGATGTATTGGCACCCCAACTAGGAGGTAACCTGCCTTGTGCCCTAAGTCTCCTGGGATGAGCTCCAGCCCCCCTCCTCCACAACCTTGAGTACAGGATGAGTTTTTTTTTTTTTCTGTCATTGACTGGCATCTACTTTGAGATGAGTTCCCATATTGTGCACCAGATTTCCTGAGATTTTCCTGAGGTTCCTCCCTGAACATGTATGGTCTCTTTCTATGTACTGTAGTAAAAATATACACTACCAGTAATGGACCATGGTTTTTACTGATTTTTATTTCTTTCTACACTGTTAAACAATACTGAAGCCGTTTATCCAGAACACACAATAATCTCCTTTGAACAGTTGATACTGAGATGTTTATCTGCTACTTCTGCTCTGTAAAGCTTCGTAACGGCTCTAATCTGAGGTGCTGGTTGTTAATTGGTGATTTCTGCGGCTGGTGACTCTAAATGACCTTCTCCTCTGCACCAGAGCTCAGTTTTGGTCTCGCTTTCATGAGGGCCAGTTTCATCACGGTGCTTGATGAGTTGTGCCAATGCACTTGACACAATATTGTTCTTGCAAGAACTGTTCCAGAACAGAACCTTCATTTCTTAAAAGAACAATTGACTGTTGTTACACTTGACTTAATTACCTAAAGCCAGATGTGTGTTATTTCATAGTTTTTAAGTTTACCATATTGTTCTACGTTGAGTGTAGAAAATGAATCCAAACTTGTGTCCACACTTTTGACTGGTACACGCCATCTAGTAATGTAGTGGATAACACTGTGGCCTCCTAACTCCAGGGTTGAGGGTTTGCATGTTCTCCCGGTGCTTAGTGGGTTTCCTCCAGGTACTCCGGTTTCCTCCGGACATGCAAAAGACATGCAGATTAGTCTAAAGCCCCGTTTACACTGCAGGTCTCTATGCCCAAATCTGATTTGTTGCCTATATCTGATTTTTCTGACCGTCTGTTTACACGTTCTTTCAGCTATGACCCATATCCGATTCAAGTGTTTACACTTGCCATACCGTCTGAAACATCGCGCATACTTAGGTTCTTGCACTACAGACTAGCCAAGATGGACGAAGGCGAAATATGCTTCATGCTAGCTCTGCGATATACGCTTCATTTATTGTGTCCTCAACCATTCAGAGGAACGTCTGGGTGCGAGACGTGTCGGGTCGCTCTCTGGTGGCTTGCAACAGGTGCGGGCAGCCGCACACTGGCGCATCTGTTTGGGATGAGCAGCGCCTCGGTGTCCCTGATTACATCATTAAACCGCGAAGAAGCCGCAGTTTTAATGACGTACAGAACGCAATGCCTCAGAAAATCCGATCTGTCTGTTTACACGACAATCACATGAGCACATATCTGATTTATATCTGATTTATTTCCACATATGAAGGAGGCCTGAAACCGATCTCGAAATATCGGAATGCATATGCGTTTTTTTCCTGTTTACACGGACATAGAAAATATCCGATATGTGTCAAATAGGAGCAAAAAATCGCAATTGGGTCGCATTTAACTGACAGTGTAAACGTCGCTTAAGTCAATGTTTCCAAATGGCCCATAGTTGGTTTATGTGCATGTCTGCCCTGTGATGGATCGGCGTACCGGTCAGAGTGTATCATGACTGCTCCCCTGAGTCCTTCTGTAGAGAATGAGTAAGAGAAAGTGAACGACGCCCTCCTTGATGAAGCTAAGATGGCTGATGTGAATTCTGATCATGGATTAGCTTTATTTCATAATATATAAAAAACAATCTAAAGCAAATAGCAATAGCTGTACCTGACTTTTGATTCCAAAATTTTCAAACTTATTAATTTTATCCTGACAGCGTTTAGAAACCCGTAAACACATTCCCACACATAGGCACCCCCCCCCCCACCCCCCTACACACACACACACACTAGAAACCCTGATATAAATGTTGTACCGCACTAGCCCTAGCGACGATAAGCAAATCCCTGTGCACAAGATTGCAAAAAGGCTCACGTAAGAAAAAAAATAAAAATAAAAATGTGCTGACAACATCACCGACTGACACACTGAGTTCCAACCTCCAGCGACGAGACGGGAAAAAAAAAAATAATACATGTGTCAGAATATTCTTTGTGCTTGCCGTAATAACATCACCTCAGCTGGTCAGGTGGAATATAAAAGCCTCAGCGTGGCATTGTGGACTATCCGAACTGTCACAGCTGTGGCAAATCGAAGGAGGGTTCAGCGAAAGAGCACCTAGTTGTCTGTTTCTCAAAGCAGCGCAGCACTAGGACGAGATAAATACGGAGAGCCGGCTGGTGCTGACACCGAGGAAAGGATTGTAAGAGAGAACGGAAAGGAAAAAAAAAAAAAAAAAAAAAAAAAAGAATATTTCTGATCATAGCTGTCAGGCTAACACTGATGATGCGCTAACTGAGAGAAGGCGCTAAAGCGACCAAACGTATTCCGTCTTTAGCCCGTGTCAGGCGCTAATGAAAAGTTCATCACATGAGCACGTTTACGGATTTAGCACTTGTCTGGAGCGATACTGTACAAGCCGGCGTGACCTGTCCTCTGTTCCCGGTGCTGAAGAGAAACAAATTAGCGAGGACAGCCTGAGGACTGAGACATCATTTACACACACACTGTGCCTCGATGAGATTTTTCTTTTTCGAACCAAAGGTCACAAATTGTCACAATCTTTGCTACCAAACAAGTTGTCACACATTAGCATTCCTAGCATTCCTAGGTCAGGGTTTGGTAAGGGTTTTATTGATAAGGCTACTTTTTTTTTTTTTTTTTCCATACAGTCAACTTTCTGCTTCTTTGGTTGACTTCAGTGGTTCAACCAGCAAATCTCCAACACACCGAATTACAGACGCGTTCACGACACGACCTACCGCAACCCGCGGTTAATGAACGAGAAAGCGAAAGTTTCATCCAGTCCGATTGTGTGTAGGAAAGATAAACAGGATGTGAGTGTGTGTACTCCGCCTAAGATTTATTTGGGATAATTAAAGTCAGTGTCTATGGCTTGGGGGTCAGAGCACAGGCAAGAAACACAAGACAAGAATCATGCATAATGAAAAACGAAGAGAACGGAGAACCTGAAAACAGGACAAGCTCGAGCTTGCCAAAGGATTTTAATACACGACGGGATATAAATGGGCAAAATGATCAACTTATGTAAAAGCTGGATGCAATCAGGTAACAATTCAGATCAAGGGGCGAGGACAGAATAAAACATAAAGAACCTGTTGCCATGGGAACCACAATGGCTTAATGGATTCTGTAGCAGCAGCCAAACTGATCTTCCACACATTACATTAATTCTAAACAAAAATTGTACAAATTCCTCTAATACTCTGATACAGTGTGTCTAAATATTTTAAACTACAATATACAGTATGTCTTGAAGTGACATAGACGTATATGATATTTGACTTAATTTAGTTGACTATATGGACACAAGTATTTGTCCAAACCTGTTGAATTCAGGTGTTTTGAAGTTGACCTCTTATTCCCAGTGAAGGTCAATTTGAATGCTTGAGCACATCAAGACTTCTTGGACATTGCTCTGCTTTTATGCAACATTGTGGTAACACCCTTTGGTTTTTGGAAGACCCTTTTCTATTCCAGCGTCCCAGTGCACAAAGCAAGGACTATAAAGACATGGTTGGATGAGTTTGGTGTGGAAGAACTTGACTGGCCCAAACACAGAGCCCTGATCTCAACTCCATCGAGCACGTTTGGAACGAACTGGAACGGAGATTGTGAGCCGGGTCTTCTCGTCCAACATCAGTGAATCCAACAGTGAATCCAACATCCAACCTCATAAATGCTCTACAGAATGAATGGACACGAATTCACACGATTGGACACGATTCTGAAATCTTGTGGGCGGACTTTAAAGAAGAGTGAAAGCTGTTATAGCTGCAAAAGGCAGACCAACTCCATATTGAAGTATATGTATTCGAATGCAATATCATTGCAGGTTTGGCCGAATATTTTTGTCCATACAGTGTAGGTGAGAGTTTGTGATTTTAGTTAAAATGCAATCAGAGACTAAAGATGCTAAGCACTAACAGCTGTGTGTCCTTAAGAAAAACCACTTGTTAGTGAGACTCATCAGAAAAAAAAAAGGCTTCAGTTTGCTAAGGAGGATAAAGACTGGATTTTAATGTGATGGAAAAATGTCATGTGATCTGATGTGAGTCCAGATTGAGTCAGGGTAAGAAGGCAAGCGAATGAAGCGATGAACCCATCATGTACCGTGTTCAATGATCTGGGCTTGCTTCAGTTACTCAGGTCTAGATTCAATATAAGGAAGTCAGCCGACCACCTGAATGTACTGAATGACCAGGTTCAGGATCAGATCTGTGGCGTTTTTCTTCCCTGATGAAATGGCCAAATTACTGGACTCTGGGAGCATGAAGAATCCAAGCAATAATGAGGAAATGTTTGCCCTAGAAAAATGCATAAAGTTAGAGTGAGTATAATTTATATGCAAATAAATATCTCCGATCATAGCTGAAAGCTAAATAACTCAGTGTATATTGCAATTATTTAGTACAATTTTTAGGCTAATCATGCATTAGTCAACAAAAAAGCTTTTCATTTCCTAGTTGAAAAGCTAAAAAAAAAAAAGAGCTAATTTGTTCACTTCTGATAATCGCTGGTTCATGTGTACAAATTATTACAAATTGAACAAAAAGAACATTTCAAATAAAGACTTTTTTTTTTTCACTCAGTTACATTTATCGCTACTTTTTACCAAGTGTTTAAAAATGTGTGTAGCAATAAATCAGGTTGATTGTCCCGCGAGTTTTGTTGTCATCAAGGCCACGTTCACGGCGTTCAGGCTGCTTTTCCCAGGCAGAGCTGCTGCTGCTGACATTTTTCTCCGACATCAAAAAAAACTGTGGGACAGAAAAGAGAAGAAAAGGAATTACACTCCTATAATCTACACCCATTCACTGACAACAAAGGCGTGCGTCGGTGTGAGCGTGAGGACGGCGGCGGTCCAGCGGTGTTTGTGTGCACCACTATAATGACTTCAGTCGCTCTTTGAGTTCAGATGTTCTGAGCTCTGCAGGTGACGAGCGTCTGTCTTTCTCTCAGAAAGGGAAAGGTTGGTATAAAAAAACACCGTGATAGCGCACATTTACAGACCCATGCCGCGTCCCTCTCTGTGTCTCCCGGTGTGGGTTTTCTCTGTGGGCGCCCGTCACCATCGCTCGCTTCATGCCTCTCTCCCTTTTTTTTTTTTTTTTTTTTTTTTGCATGCTTTCAAGTGTGGATTGAATGGACTTTCTGTCAAATTTGAGATCATTCAGCAGGGTTTAAATGGTGACGTTAAACTTGCATGTGTGTTCACCTCCTGCTCTCTGTTTAAATAAATCAAATTCAAATTACCACTGTATGTCATACTTGATAATCCACTCTAGGAATTATGATGGATCACTAACAATACTGGTATCCTCTGTGTACATTTATGCCCTTTTGTACTCGTTACCCATCAGATCTCCCCCTGGTATACTGTAGGTACTATGGTAGTCTGATGGTACCTGTACTGTATATAGTACATACTGTCATATATAGTCCTATGTTATTTTTGACAGTACTATGGTACCCATTTGCTGATGGAGTGCAAGGACCACATTACTACTTAGTTCTGCCATGGTACCTACTTTGCCACAAAGGTACATGAACTATATCATGTTACTATGGAACACATCAGGAAACGGTCGAAATATATTATACATGTCAATGTGCTGTAATGGTGATATCAGTATAGTAACATCTGCAGTGCCATTTTACCTGTTATGGTTCCCTACAAAGGTTAATAACATGTTGGTGAATATCATCTGTACCTTCCATTGTAATGTCTGAAGTACAACAGTAATGCTATGGTCCATATTATATGGACCATAGCAACATTGCTTATGGTATACCAGCATCCAGTACCCTGTGATACAGCACTTTGCCCTCCAAGCCTAGTAGTTTTTATGTAAATGCAACAATAAATGGAATCAGTTATTATACCATGAGATGTTGTATTGACATAAATGTACAAGCATGATTTCCAAATTATGAATACTAAATTAGGTCTTTAAATCTATGTTCCTCTAATGATTATAATCAAGCTGTTACAAGTTTTTTTTTTTTTTTTTTTTTTTGTCAAACTAAAATTCCTGCTAGGCGTCACGGTGGTGTCGTCGCGCTCAGCACTGTCGCCTTGTACCTCTAAGGTCCGGGTTCGATTCCTGGCCAGGTTGGATTCCCGCCTCTGTTTGCATGGAGTTTGCATGTTCTCCCTGTTCTTGATTTATTTTCCTCTGGCTACTCCGGTTTCCTCCAACATACAGATTAGGCTAATTGGTGTCCCCCAGATTGCCTGTAGTGTGTGAATGCATGTGTGAGTGTATGCATGTGTGTGTCCTGCTATGGATTAGCACCTTTAAGTCTCCTGCGATAGTCTACTGGCTTCACGCGAACCTGTATACAGGATACAGCGGTATAGACAATGAGACAATGATAAAACTCTCGCTAAATATATATTTCAAGAATTTAGGATTTATACTCATATATTGAAGCTAGTAATTGAATTTTGGCTTTGATTTTAGAATTGTTTCAAAAACAGGTCAAGGTCACAGCAAGGTCAAATGCTATGTAATTCCACAATTGGGTGCTTTTGTAACAACCTAAACAGAAACCTCATTTCCTCTCTTGTCTGTTCCATCAGCAGTATATATACTAATCATCATCATCATCTTAAAAACTTGAATGAGAGACAAAAACATGCTGTAAATGTAAACTATTCATCGCAACTACATACCAGAAAGTCTGTCTCTTTGAAGGCAAAATTTAAAAAAATTGAGGGGGTTTCAAAACCTTTTCACAGCTCTGTATATATTAAACAACTGTTCAGTTCAAATTCCTACTAACTTTCAGTTGTCCAGTCTGATAGATGTAACTCCTGCCAAAACACGATTTCTTAATCGAATATTTCCTTTTGTTCTAAAACAATTTTCCAACACACACTTAACTTTCTCCCCGTGTTCTGCTCCGCCACATCTCCTGCTTCCCCCGATATCTAATTCGTCTCACCTAAATGCCTGTGGCTGTGAGTTTCCTGGGTGAACAGTCACTCTCATGCCGTCCTGTCCGGAGTTGAGGTCATTTAGATGCATCTCACTTCTGGTCCTTAGATTTAGACTTTCCTTCGTGGGTGGTAGACCTCTGCTTTGGAATCCACTCCCACTGAGCCAGGGTGGAATATCTCCCCTCCAACAAATCGCAGCTCAAAACCCTGTCATCATCAGTAACAACGGTGTTCTGTACAGTATATCGTACCTGCGTATGCTATCATCTTTTATGTTTATCCCAATTCTGAGTATATGTTCATTCATTCGTGCTATTCGTTAATAGATAAATAAAGCTATTCGTTAATAGATAAATAAAGACAGTTTGTTTAAAAAAAAGAATCAGTTAGTTTTATTCCCAATGTATTTGATGCATTTCCACAACCACATACACTGGCTCTTTTCAATTGTTACCAAGATCTTCAAATCCGTTTGTCTGGTTGCATGTGAATTACTTTATTATTATTATTATTATTATTATTATTATTATTATGATTATTAGCATTTGCAGGAAGTGAGCTTGTGTGTGTCTTGAAGACACTACAGTGCTCAGCTCACCTGGTCCCATGTGTTAGTCTGAGCAAGCAGCGCTCATTTCCAGTATTGCTGCCACGAGCAAGAAACAGAAAGGGGATCAATTTAGGAGAGTCCCACACAGCAGCGCTTAATGGCCCACAAACCCAGCCCCACACATACACACACATTTGTCTTAACTATGCTTGTGACACTGACATACTGTAGCTGATAATGCAGATAATTGATGCTGGACTAATTTCTAAATCTAACTCAAATCCTGACCAAATTGTTGGTGTGGTAAAAATTGTCATGCGTAGTCTATTTCCAACTTTTAAGGACTTTCTGTATTCCCATGCATGAATAATGCTAACTGAGATCATAACACTGGAAAAGGTGATTTTTCTAATGCGGACATGCCAAATAATATGTCATGATATCAAATTTATCTGGACATCGCACCTCTAAGACAGGTGACATATGGAAGCATAAAGCGTCTAAAATTCAGGTACAGATTCAATCAATTTTCCAAAGCGACTTTTTTGTTGCTAGAGAGAAAGTAAAGTAACATGTCAATGTAAAACATCTCACGTTCATGGCATATCAAACATCAGTATAAGACTGGTGTATTTAGCGCAAGGGTCAACCGAAAGGGGTTCGAAAAATTATTCCAATACAGAAGTGCGAAAACATGCAGTTCCTCAAATTACCACTAGGAGCCACTTTTT
>JAAGKR010001269.1:0-102891 GCA_011419295.1 Clarias macrocephalus
AGAGAGAGAGAGAGAGACAGAGAGAGAGAGAGAGACAGAGAGAGACAGAGAGAGACAGAGAGAGAGAGAGAGAGAGAGACAGAGAGAGAGAGAGAGAGAGAGAGAGAGACAGAGAGAGACAGAGAGACAGAGACAGAGAGAGAAACACAGACACAGAGAGAGAGAGAGAGACAGAGAGAGAAACACAGACACAGAGAGAGAGAGAGAGAGAGAGAGACAGAGAGAGACAGAGAGAGAGACAGAGAGAGAGAGAGAGAGAGAGACAGAGAGAGAGAGAGAGAGAGAGAGAGAGAGAGAGACAGAGAGACACAGAGAGAGAGACAGAGAGAGACAGAGACAGAGAGAGAGAGACAGAGAGAGAGACACAGACAGAGAGAGAGAGAGACACAGACAGAGAGAGAGAGAGAGAGAGATTTTTTACTACGAAAAAGTCTACACTAATACAAACCCTGTACTTTTACTACTTTGATGCAGAATACTTTTAAACTCAAGTACACATGTAAATTGAAAACCTTTTACTTGTGTAATATTTGCCCAAGGGAAGTTTGACATTTACGTAAGTACAGGATTTGTTTATTTTGCCCAAATCTGATGAAAAGAAAAGAATCGACTACTATGCAAATTATAAGCAGGCCCACCACGCCCGACCTCCAGCAAAACTGTGATCGCGTCATTTATTCATTTTACACCAGTAAAAACGACTAGCGTTAAATACATACTGTAGGTTCTACAGCCATCCTCGATTTGCATATTACATGCGATTGGTCCTAAACCCAAGAGTCTCCTATGTGACATCATCAACTACAAACTGGCAGTTGAGCAAAACAATTACTTGTAACAAACCATCATATCATGTAAAAGTTTACACAATGGCAATAGCGCAGGCTGAAGTGTTTTTTAGTGTTATGAGTCATAGCTAGATTGTCGATTTTATCTGATTTTGCAGACACTAAATTTATTTTTTTTAATTTATTATTTTTTTTAAAGCACTAATGTTTATTGTCTGGCTTTTCTCTTTTTTCTTACAGGTTTTGATACACCATGTCTTGTACAAATCGGTAATCTCCTTGCTTCTGCTCCAGGCCAGTAGGTGGCGGTAATGCACCAACCACCCATGAACTCAGAAGAAGAAGACGTGACAATCTTAGAAAATAATCTTTTAAAAAAATGAATTAAAAAAAAAAAGTATTTTACAAAGCACTTGACACACATTTATGCAAAAGCCGTGTCATATTTTCAAGAAATTGAGCAATTCTAGAACATTTAACAGTTGTTAAGTTCATCTAAATGATTTTAAGCAGGAATCGATTTTGAATTAAACTCACTCACCGATTCAATGAATCCAATCAACCAACTGATTAATCTGTTCTGATATAATTCTATCCCATCAAATCTGTCTTAAACTGCTGTGATGAAACACTGAAAATTTATGAGAGCTCCACGGAAGACATGCGTCACCTGCCCGCTGAACGAGCTACTTCTAAAAACAAAATCGCCAGTGCAGGTCTACGCTTGCTAACAAAGGATCTGGGAAGATTCGTCAAATTGCCATGAACGCTTTAAGAGGACTTGCGGGTGGAAGGCAAAAAAAATAATAAAAATCACACCCTTCAGTGCTCGTTACCGAGGAGAATAAGTTCAGCGAGTTCACAGGGGTAACGAGCTCGGCCCATCATCCGGAGCTCGCGAGTTCGAATCCCGGGTGACGCTGTAGCCTCTCGCAGCCGGAGGCCTGGAGAGAGATGATTGGCCAAGCGCGCTCAGAGGAGAGGGATGGGAGGCACGTGGCGCTCGCGCATCTATCGCGGCTCTAAGGGCGTCTGTGAGCTCAGGAGGAGCGGAACGATTGGATAGCGCTTTCCTCCGACTCCGAACGTCTTTGGCCCTCATTGACTGATAGTTGTAGCCTTGATATGGAGGTATGGGCGTGGCCTAATGATGGGTAGAAATTGGCTACGACGAAAAATCTGGAAAAGGGCCTCCGAGTGGCGCAGTGGTAAAGCGCTCGCCCCATCATCAAAGCGCTCGGTTGTTTGATTCCCGGGTGATGCTGTTACCTCTCGCAGCCGGAGCTCTAGAGAGAGCTGATTGGCCGAGCTCTCTCAGAGGGGAGGGATGAGAGGCACTTAGCGCTCCCACATTAATCGCGGCTCTACGGCCAATCAGGGGCGTCTGTGAGCTCGCGCAAGCGGAAGGAGCGGATGGCGCCGTCCTCCGAGTGTGTTACTCCACCCGCAACGGAACGTGAGCGAGCAGTTCGAAAAGATGCGGTCGGCTGGGGTCACGTGGTTCGGAGGAAACACGTGTTGGTCTTCGGCCCTCCCGGCTGAGTGGTAGTAGTAGCCTTAATGCGGAGCCCCCTAGTGACGGGGAGGAATTGGACACGACTAAATTAGGGGAAAAAACAAAATAAAAAATACAACACACATTCAGCTGTAGTCTGCCGTAGTAAAAAGGACATGGCGCTACTTGGTTTCACCGTGTAGTAACATTACTAAACCTCTCATCATATTAAACGAAATAACATTCATAAGAAATAACTAGTGCACATCTACGCTTCTTAGTAAAGGTTCTGTATAGGTTTGTTCAAATTCCCATGAATGTTTGAGCCGGAGTTGCGGTACAAAAATGTGACGATGCTGACGTCACGAGACACCACGTAGCCAGGAAACACACGACAACAGCTTGGAGTCACGATCCAGCTGTGTGTAAAATATTTACGATGCTCTCACGCCGTCCCGTCATCCTCATCAAAACAGAGAAGATTACGTTTACACCCCGAATACTACGTTACCTACAGAGAATACTAGCATTAAAATAGCACATGGTCACCACACGCGTGCGTATTTTCTCGATCCACAGGATATTCAGCATCCGCTTTATAGACCTCCGGATTACTCCAGTGCGTGAAGACGGTTTATAAGCACTCAAGAACACGCTGACAAACAAACCTAGCACCTGTCACACCCGTGCAGCGTTCCTTCTTGATCTTATCGCTAACGTACTCACCTGCACCACCCTTCCAATAAAGCAGAGGACTCTGCCCTTCAATGACGCCCTGCCCAAGTTCCACAGTGCAGAAGACAGACAGGACGTCGTCTGAATAGGAAGATGGGAAGTTCTTCAAGCACATGCACAAGTTAAAGGTTTTTTTTTTCTCCTCTCTCTCTCTCTCTCTATCTCTCTCTTTCTCTCAGCATAATTGCTGTTGCTCTGTCTTTCTGTGCTTGATGATGAAGTCTCGCCCACACAATGCATGTGTCAATGCCTACTTGCTCTTTTGTAACCACTTGAGTTCATATCCTGGCCTTTTCAGAAAAGAAATAAAACAAAAAAACAAACAAGGAAAAAAAAAAAAAGAACAAAAAAAAAAAAAAAACAGGCGTGGCTCCTTCCCTTTCGTATATTATCGTGGTTATTGAATTTTCTCGAGCCTTAATTGAATGAAACGGTTTTCTATCTGCGAGGGAGAGGCCGGGTAACATCTGGTCATTACGGACAAACTCCAGATCTGATCATTCTGAAAGGAGTTTCCCCTTCAGCTGGGTTTCATGACACGGTGTTGCCACGGGTGACTGCCAGAAACGAGGGGGAGAGAAAGAGAACGAGAGAGAGAGAGAGGGAAAGAAAGAGAGTTGAATGGGTCTTCCCCTGGTCTCCACCCACGCTGTTGAACTCTTGCGGCCTTCAAACAGCCTGGTTTGCATTCCACCTGCAGATACGAGCGTGATTCATCTTCCACGATGAGGGGGTGCTCCATGTCTATAAATGGACACTGCGCTTTTGAAACACACAGCATGTGCGTCTGGGCGTCTGGGCGTCCGTGAGTGCGTGCGTGCGTGCGCTGGAACATTTTGTGGAGGACTGTGGGTAAGGAATATCTGGTAGGTTGGACATTGTGGGGAAACTTTCACATCAACACCTAAAAAGGGTTTCGGAAAGCTTTATAAGTTTCAGGCTTAAGCATCTGTACTTTCAGCATCTGTATCAATAATGACGTCGATACTAAGACGTAAGAAAAATATCCCCGTGAGGATTAGAATATTTGCCTGTTTTAACTTAGGGGAACATTTGGCTGGTCAAGCCCTTATAAGGATCGCAAGTCAAATGCGCCTGTGTGCGTGCGTTAGTTCATGACGGCTAGGACAACACGAGTTTGCATGTAAAATGAAGCCACTGCCACGTTCAAGCTCTCCGAAAAGTTCCGAATCCTAACTCGAACGAATTTGCTCCGAAGATCCTTCTGAAAAAGAAAAAGAAAAAAAAAAAAAAATCTCGTTTCTTCCATCCAGCGCCGAGCTGAAACTCTAGCTTGCAGACAGCCAGGATGACTCACAGCTCTTTGAAGGTCTGCTGTTTGTTCGCTGCGGTGGCAGCGCTGCGCTATGAGAACAGCAGATGCAGCGTGACAGGAGGAAACCCGTTCAGAGTCACACACAAACCACAGGCACGTCTGGGCCTGCTGACACCACGCCTGAGCCTGCAACGCTGCGCTCTGCTTTCTCCTGGAACACTCTGAGAGAGGAAGCATGCAAAGCAGAGGAGGGCTGGGACGCGCTCACAGTCTCTCTCGCTCTGCTCACTCCTACACACACTGCAGCAGACTACACTACACAGCGAACGCGGCACGACGCTTCGCACCGTTTCAGCCAAAAACAACACCTGTGAATAAAGTCTGAACCGCTCGGGTCAGGTGAACGTTCCATCCCCCCCCCGGGGATGTGTTATGATGCACTTTAAAACATCGAGAAAGGACAAATGCATCACTTTGCGCATCCTGACTAAGCGCTGGGGCTTCTGGACGACCGATTTGCCTACATTTACGTAAACATCTGAATAAGTGTCTACGTAATCAGCCTAAAGGCACAATCGGTCAGCGTCATAACACGGCGATCAGCCAAAGCGTTAAAACCACCAGGTTGATATTGTATAAGGTCCTCATTGTGACATCTAGACAGCTCTGACTCATCAAGGCAGGGACTCCACAAGGTATGCGCTTGTATCTGGCCCCAAGCTTAAGCTGCGAGGTGGGGCCTTCATCGAGTCGGACTTGTTGGTTCGGCACATACTCAAGATTTCTGATTGAACTGCAATCTTGGGGAGCCAAGAACTCTTTGTGATGTTCTTCAAACCGATCCTGGAGCATTTCAGCAGCGCGCGTCATCACCGTCATTAAGGAACGATGCTTCACATTAAGTGGTGTACTTGTTCTGTAACATGGTCTAGGCAGTCAAACAAACATCCTCATGAGTGGAACATCGCCCAGAGCATAACACATAACACTGCCTCCGACGGCCCGCCTTCTTCCCATAGTGCATCATGGCGCGCTCTCTTCCTCAGGGAAAAATGGGTTCCTCAAGCACCCATCCACATTGAGTTCTTCAAACCAGGTCATCTTGCCTGTGGTCCAGTTCTGGTGCCCACTGTAGGTGCTTTCAGCAGTGGAAATGGACCGGCTTGAGCACCGTGACTAGTCTGCAGCTACACAAGACCAAACTGCGATGCATTGTGTGTGCTGATGACTTTCTATAAGAGCCAGCATTAACTTCTTCAGCAACTCGTGCTCTTTTTGGGGATTGGACGAGACCAGCTAACCATCATTCTCGACATGCACCACTGAGCCTTAGGCACCCATGATCCTGTCACTGGTTCACCAGTTGTCCTTCCTGGGACCCACTTTTGGTACTACTACTGAGGCAGTCATGACCTGTTAAGGCTGATCAGAAGGTCCCAGCACCGCCAAGTTGCAACTGTTGATCCCTTAAACCTTTAACTGCTCCAGCGGTGCTGTATCCTGGCTGACCAGAGTGCGCCCTGACCCCAGCTTCCTCACTGGGATATGTGGAAATTCCAATTTCCCTTGACGATTAATAATGTACTGACTGTTGCTTACAACTTCCTACCAGGAACACATCAAATTCCAGAACCTCCTGTTTACTTGCTACCTAAGAAAACTCTGTTGCTGGCTCAGCGATCTTTGTGTAATAGCAATTACAAGACACTGATCCTTTTCAGGCTTAATAATTACAATACGTGTTTTCAAATATGTCACGCTAATTACCGCTATTAGCGTCGCTAGCTTCCTTCACCCAAAGGTCAGGTTAAGTCGGACACAATAACAACACTAAAGTACTTCGTGCAGTATAAAAGCGGTCCGAAATGTCAGCCTTTCAGAGAATCTGGGGTTCACGGAAAGGCCGGACGAGGCAGACTGAGCTCACGCGGCTTTATTGTGAACTCCAAATGGTCCGTTTGAAATGGAGCGCTATAACGGGATGGAAATGGAAACCACAACACGGAATCAAGCAGTCGCAATAATTCTGACGGACAAATGGGAAAAGCTGAGGTCTGTCCATTCATTCCTTTTAAAAAAGGAAATATTAATTATTTATTTTATTTCTGGCAATTCAGAGATCTTCATAACACAATAACAAAACAATACTACTGATGCACATTAATAGACAGTCCTTGATAACTTCTTTGTAACAATCAAACAAAAAATCATTATAATTTGGTATAAATACATTAAATCAGATTACACCAAAATGCTGTTGAATTCAATTCAGAAGGTGTTGATTAATTTTCAGCAACTATGAAAGTTGCGCATCTGCACTTTTCCCTCTTTTGTTATCATTTCTATAGCAACACCTAATACAGGAATTTGCATGGCAGACATTCTGCACACGCTGAAAAGTGTAAGCAATTGTTCAAATGACGGCATGTTTTGTATAGTTGCGTCTTTAGCAACGTTGGGAGGAGACCCCGCTGTCAGTGCTTCGTGACAGGTGGAGGTAAAAGCAGTAACTTAACACTTTGCTCAACTGTTTGGTAGAGCACATCTGAAGTCACAATATTAGTGTATTTAAATAACATGCCTTTGTAACTGTTTCTTAGAATACTATAAGAAATAAAGTGAATATGGTGCACCACCAAACAAAACGTTACCACTTTATATGACGGATTTTTTGTTTGTTTGTTTGTTTGTTTGTTTTGTAAATCTCTTGTTCCTTTTACCTTGAATTGACATCTCAACCATTTGGAAGAGGCCAAATTGTTAGATCTGCTGCTTTTTTGTTTTAACGAAGAAAGAAAAATGCAAAGCTGGGAAGGAACTATATCGCCACTGAAACGCACCCTATGTTGTTTCTGCGACATTCCACAACTTGGAATTTGTTAGCAGTGAGAAACTGTGTTATGAGAGAAATAAACCACAGCAGGACATGTCGTATGGGAAAATAATCAACTTCACGATCGGAAGAGTAACTCCGTTTCATATCGGGGTGCAAATGCTGAATTAATATATATTTAAAAAATGAAACCTAAATCTGACCAAAACCTTCAGGCCGAGTATTACCGGTCATCCAAAATCGATATTCACTACTAAATCAGTGCATCATTAAGTTGTGTTTTTTTGCCTCTATACTTAAAAATTATTCAAAATTTTGACCAAACATTACATTTTAATGTAATCTTTCCTCTTTGAAGCCAGATTATATAAACAGCCTGCTCATATCCCTAAAGACGTGATATTTAATGCTGCTTATAAATTACAGCCTTTTTTTTTTTTTTTTTAAATACATACCATGTCCATAAAAAGTAAAGGAGGAAGTAAAGCCAAGAAAGGAAGCTTCTCCATATAAAAAGAGAGCCACAGTAAAGATTTCATAACAGACTTCAAAGGTTATTTAGATTGCAGAACTCTGCTCTGATTGGTTGAGATATTTCCCATAACGGCAGCTCTCACATGTTCGTATTAATGCGCCTGTTCTTTAAGCTTTTGATCGGTTCTATAGTAGTAACTGATTCGCAGGGACTTTGTACAGATTAAAAAAGTAAAGAATTGCAATTATAAACATAGTTTTTGTTATTTAGGATTCGGTGAAGGAGTCTCCAGTGTCAGTAAGTCTTTGCCGTATCTTGGTAACAGAATCAGCTGCCTTGTTAAGCATGTTAAGGGTTCTGTACAATGTGCACTAACAGATAAAACTCGGACCTTTCGGCAGATTACCGTAGCATATCCGAGAGCAAACTTCAGAATGTGATGTCAAAGGAAAATCATACGCTGGTGCTGGTGGCAGAAGGAATTTGTCATTTACTTTCATCATTCACTTATCAATACCGACACCGAATCGATGGTTCATCGTCTACTCTATGAAACAAAGGCCTGACTGGCTTTAAATCTGACGTGAATAAAAAGTGGTCAACAGGGCGCTAATTGACCTCAAAACAAAACAGTAATTGTACCTTCAGAGGCTCTGATTAGCCGCGGCCCTGGAGTCAGAAAGGATTTAAAAACTCTTGGGGGTTTCTAAATCCAGCAGTTCTTTTCCCATTTTTAGCACGATAATAAGATCATGTGCAGCCTCAAGCTAGCGAAAAGGGAACTCTGGGATGGTGATTATCACCCCCCATAACTCCCACCGGGCCTGGTTTTTCCACTCAGCTGTTTGGGGTTCGAAGCGGTCGGAACGCTAGCTTCATGTACGGTTTAGGAAAACCTCAGTGTTGTTCTTGGGTACAGATTTGCTTTCTGAGTAGTTATAAATATCGGAGCAGAGGGAATTTACCACTAACTGACCTCCCGAATTTGCGAGGTCAGGATTTCCTCAGAGAAACACAGAGAGAGAGAGAGAGAAAAGAAAATGTATCATCCAGACCGTTTTAATTTTATTGTGTTTGTGACGTGTTCACGATGACGCATGAGCACAAACATCAACTCCTGGCTTGGAAAAACTGAAGCAGAGAACTCTTACATTCTTTCCATTGTGTTTCAAACGGCAACAACTGCGAAACCCGAAGCGTGCACAACATTTTAGCTGAGAGGTGTAAAGAAGCGGAGGAGGACAGAGAAAAGACGAGCAAACTTTCACCGAGCTGCTGAACTTCATGATTCATCGACATCCTGCTGATGCAAACGCAAACAGCTATACAGTCCACGCTTAGTTTTTGTTTTTTTTTGCTAGGCCGAACCCATCACGGTGACATCCCTGACCGTGCAAAAATCTGCGTTTTGCCTGTTCTCGTGCCACACGCATGGAAATTTTGGGTCACATGACCGCCAGATTGACGCAACAACAAAACACAATTTACATTGAAACCAGAGAGACGAACACAGGACTTTTTCCCCCATGATCTGCGACACCCGGGCAGCAAAGGAACAGGTTTAGATTTTTGTTATTATCGCGCAAAGACTTCCAGTACGGTGTGAAATCAGGTTGAGGGAGAACGAGTTTGGCAGGAACACCTCACCCTGTGGGAATCCTTCGGCGACCAGGGCTTCCAACGCTTTCTTTAGCATAACACAAAAAGCACAAAGCAACTCAGGTTCGTAAGAGGTTTGACAAAGAGGATATGACGATAAGCTGCAAAGAAAGTATCGTATAACATCACACTATACAGTAGCTACACGATATCTATACTGTAGCACTAAAATAGATCACTGATGATTAAAAAAAAACAACACTGTCCAGTTACTGATTTTAAAAAGAGCATTCTTAACCTGGAAATGTTTTTATACGGTACTTAACCGTACTGTACTGTATGTGCAGTCAACAACTCAGCTGCTGAATAATTTAAATCACTGGACTTTTTTTTTTGTTTTGTTCTTTTCTGTGTACAGAGAGATATTGCTGGGAGGGGGAGACAGGGTGATGAAAGAGTGACGGTTTCTAACTACTATAACATAAGTGAGAACAGGAACTAACATGTTTCGAGGTCATTCCTGACAACTGCATAGATCTACACATAACGATATGGGGGTTTTTATTCATTAAAAAAAAAATGCAATTTTTCACAGGTCGCTGTGGTACAAGAGGAATAAATCACTTCATGATGTGTTGTTATGGGAAAACAATAAACGCTTCTCATCAGGTTGCTTTCGTTTTCCTTTTGAAACGTTTAAAGTATAGATCTTTAAAACAATTAAACTATAGATCACGTCACTCGTCCGGACGCTTTTTCGCTTTCTTTTTTGAAGGGGGTTTAACATGTGTCACTTTGTTGTCAATTCAGAAAAGAAAAAGAAAAATCAAAGTGTACATGATATATGAGAAATGATGGACTGTTGAAAAAGGTCCTTTAAAAAAGAAAATTTTTAATAAATTGTACTGGATTACAGTTTAGGGTGTTTGTCCAGTTTTTTGCTCATTAACACTATACGTCTTATATACTGTACCTTTACCATGCATAAGGTTCATAATTCAATGTTTCACATAGAACCCAAAATCCTCTTTATAACCATGAGAGCAGTTTAATGTCTTTAGAGTTTAATTACAGCCATAATACCATGCAAGAGTTTTGATTCTTGCCATTTAGCCCTTTAAGAAGCAGTTCAGAGTGCAGTCATGGTTAGGTTCCTACACACACACACACACACACACACACTGTGATGATCAGTCCAGAGCGCAACAGATCAATAAACCCAAAGCCAGCAGCACAGAGACACTTCCACTGGACGTTTCGGACTTAGAGAAAGAAAAAAAGAAAAAGCACTCAGATGAAAGGCTTTGATGTTACCTGAACTCCGCGTTAATCCTGATTGATGTTGCTTTGAAGCAGGGAGTCGCGCGCTCCGGTATCCGCCTGCACAAACAAACAAACAAAACACACACCGAGGCGCGCGCTTGAGTTTGGGTTCCGGCGAAACACCCGAGTTCAGCGCGACGACATGGCTGAGGAAGTGTGTGTGAGTGTCAGGGAGAGAGAGTGTGTGTGTGTGCGTGCGTGCGTGCGCGCGCGCGCGTGCGTATTTTGCTCGCGCTCCGTCTTTCGTTCAGAATGGCGGTAAAGAAGCGGCCTGTCAAACCCGCCCTGAGTGACTGACTGACTGCCTGACTAACTACACCACCAGCACCACCACCCTGCAACCACTCCCCCTGTGTGTGTGTGTGTGTGTGTGGAGCACCGCCTAGAGAGAGAGAGAGACTGAGAGAGAGAGACATGCCGATAAAGCAGCCTTTGGATCCTTTGACAGACAGCAAGAGAGAGAGAGAGAGAGAGAGAGAGACATGTAGATCTAGACAGAAGAAGAGAAAGTTACAGAGAGAGAGAGACACACACACACACATACATGCATACATCTATCCATGAACATATACTGTTAAACTAACAGAGGAGGAGGTATAGAGAGATACACACACACACACACACACACACAGAAAAAGACAGACCGTACAGTGTTAAAGTGAGACAAACAGAGCAAGAGAGAGAGAGAGGGATTTGCATACAAAGAGAGAGAGAAAGAGAGAGCATTATTATTATTATTGTTGTTGTTGTTGTTGTTGTTGTTGTTGATGATGATGATGATTCAAAAATCAAGGGCAACATTTGATTTATTAATAAAGCACCCTTTGAATCCCTTGACAGACAGACAGACAGCAAAAGACAGAAACACTAAAACCAGAAAAAAGGAGAGAAAGTTACACACACAGAGACAAAAGAAAAGAGAGACACATAGACACAGTTAAAGTGAGACAAACAGAGCAAGAAACAGATACAAAGAGAGAGAGAGAGAGAGAGAGAGAGAGAGAGAGAGAAAGGTGGACACAGAGTGCGATAAACATGCACAGAGAAAAAGTCAGGCAGACAACAAACAACACAAACAGAGAGAGAGAGAGATGAGACATTGTTAAAGTGAGACAAACTTAGAGCAAGAGAGAGAGGGAGCACAAGAGAGAGATACACTCACACACACACACTCTCACACACACACACACACACACATATATATAAAATATGTGTGTGTGTATATATATATATATAATTTAAAATATAATAATACTTGCCATGTTATAATATAATATAATGATAATAATATGATATTATTATGAATATCAGGTTAATGTAATATACATAGTACTATATTTATTTTTTGTTTTCGTTTTTTTATTTTTTTTTTGTATATGTACACGCCCCCCCCCTCCCCCGAACTCCATGCTGTATAAACTTGAACGCTTATTGGATTCATGCCTATCAGGTGATGTGTATTTGTGTAATGAGAGAGGGTGTGGCCTAAGGACACCAACACCCTATATCAAGGTGTGCATTATTACTAGGCAGCTTCTTTTCCTTAGGCAAAATGGGCTAAAAGAGATTTAACGGACTCTGAAAAGTCAAAAAGTCTTTCAGAGAAATGTTTTGTTGCAAACAGTCAACGGGGTCAAAAGGCACTTGAGAAAAAAGGAGGTAAATTAACTGCCAAAGATTTGGGAAGAATCAAAGGTGAAGCTTTGAATCCATTATCCTCCGGATAGAGAGAGAGATGCAGACAGAGAAACATGAAAGGATAATGTATATCTGTATCTATTTATTCATCTTCTGTACACCTGGTTGCAGGAGCCTATCCCAGGAGTCGTTGGGCACGAGGCAGGGTACACCCTTGACACGGTTTCATTCCATCACAGGGCACACACGCACACCACTAGCAATTTGGGAATGCCAATTAGCCTAACCTGCATGTCTTTGGACTGTGGGAGGAAACCGGAGTACCCAGAGGAAACCCACCAAGCACGGGGAGAACACGAGAGCACGCAGACCCAAGATGGGAATCGAACCCTCGACCCTAGAGATGCGAGGCCACAGTGCTAACCACTATGCCACCGTGCCGTCTCATATCTGTATCTACTTATTCTCTAGTTTCCGTAGTTCTGATGGTCCTCCTCATAAGTTTCCATGCGTTCGCCCGAGACTCAGGTCACCCTGGAGGCAAATATTATCTGTTGCTTGCTCTCGCTTTAATCATAATTCTGATATCATGATTTGCCCTGGTTGATTTATGTGGTTCATAGCTCCGTCTTCTCTGGGTACCGTAGTTTGAAATTTGCACGCTTGGTCTCATAGTGATGCCTGTCATAGCTACTCTTCACAATTACACGGTTTCATTACAGATTAAGCTCATCGGCTTTGCACTTCACGCAGGGTGAACCAGCGCCTATTTCTTTATTCCACTCTTCTTTAAAATTAGTTTTTCACTGTCAACTTTCTTTTTTCTTGGTGATTAGCAGTTTGACATGTTTTAAACGTGATATTAGCTTTCTGTTAAAGATTAGCTAATAGTTCGTAGCTAGAGCGATAGAAAAACGGTGAGGGGGTAGAAATGGGGGAAAGGCTGAACATCAGAACAGAAGAATGTGAGAGTGTGAGAGAGCAAGCCAGGAAGTGTGCACATGCAGGCGGCTGGACGTCCACCTCAAACACATTGTAGTTTCACTATCATGAAAAAATAAATAAAGGCTTCTCCGGTTTCCGCCAACTACTAGTTGGACTGCTGACTCAGTGTGTGTGTGTGTGTGTGTGTGTGTGTGGATGGAAATATATAGAGGTAAATATGGGGGGTGGGGGGGTTAAAGTACTGTACGTGGTCCCATGTACTCTATTATGTATGTATTCCCACCATAATACACCAAATACATATTTATATGATAAAAAAAAATTAAGAATTTATTTACAATTATATGAATGCATATTATTAGAAACAAATCTGATTTTTTTTTTTACAAAAAACTCCAACATATTTATATCTACTACCATTGTTACTGCTAAAACCAATACTACTACTAGTACTACTAAAACTCTTACTTCAGCTACTATTACTACTACAAAAAAAAACACTACTACCTCCTACTGCTATGATTACTTCTACTTCTACCAATACTATACTATTAATAGTGACATTAACACTATTAAAATGGCTGCTACTATTAATACTACTAATCCTATTAATACTAAAATTACTACTACTACTAAAAGTACCACTACAATGATCCCTTCTAATTCTGCAACCACTACTGCGACTACCACTAAAATTCTTACTACTGTTATTAATACTATTATTACAAAACTAACACTACTAAAACTACTGTACTACTTCTTCTTTAACCATTAATACTTCTACCACTATTACTGATTCACCTACTACTACTATTACTGAAACATCCACCACTAATACTACAACATTACATCACAGTCCATCTAAAAAATAGAGCATTATGGATTTGTTGTTGTTGTTGTTGTTGTTGTTGTTGTTGTTGTTGTTTTTCCAGAATTTAATTCAAAAGGTGCATATATTCCTATATTCATTACAGGTCAAGTGTCATATGTCAAGCCCATTTACATTTTAATTTTGATTATTATAGCTTACAGCTCAAGAAAATCAAAAATCCAGTATCTCAAAATATTAGAAGATTTCCTAAGTTCAATCAAAAAATAATTTACAATACAGAAATCTGAAAAGAAAAAAAAAACAAAATCTGAAAACTTTGTTCATTTATGTTCTCAATGCTTGGTCAGAACTCCTTTAGCGTGGATGCGATCAGACTATGGAACTGATGAAGCTTTACTGATGACCAGGTTGATGACCAGGTGTTTCTCATCCTACTCTTGATTCTCTATGGGGTTCAGGTCGGGAGAGTTGGATGGACAACCAAGCACGGTAATGTCATGATCAGTTAATTGTAGTGTTGTCACTGTAAGTCCTGCTGGGAAAAGAAATCTACATCTTCATAAAGCTAGTAAGCAGACAGAAGCATGAAGTGCTTTAAAATCTCCTGGTGGAAGACATGGAACCCAAAATACCCCCAAATACTCACTGACTGTGGAAACGTCACACTGGACTTCATGCAGCTTGGATTCTGTGCCTCTCCTCTGTTCCGCCAGACTCTGGGACTTTGTTTTCCAAATGAAATGCAAAATATACTTTCATCTGAAAAGAGTTTCTACCACTGAGCAACAGCCCAGGCTTTTTTCCTCTTTAGCTCAGATTGGACGTTTCTGGTATTGTCTCTAGTTCAGGAATGGCTTGATACTAGAAATGCAACAGTTGTAGCTCGTTTCCTGAAGACGTGGTGGCTCTTGATTCACTAACTCCAATCTCACTCCACTCCTTATGAAAGTCTCCCAAGTTCCCGCATCAGCTTTGCTTGACAATATTTTTAAGGCAGCGGTCATCCCTGTTGCTCGTGCACCTTTACCTCCCAAAGTCTTGAAATATTTCTTTTTTTGTGTGATACGACATTTCATAGGCTTTGTGCATGTATTTTGCACAATGACAAAAAAGTTAAATGTAATCTCATCTAATCTAATCTAATTTATTATAATATAACACATCTAATCTAATCTAACAAATATTATTATTATATATCTAATATAACACATATTAATAATAATAATAATAATAATAATAATAATAATAATAATAATGCAGTGGTAAAAACAAAACAGGTTTTAACCATTAACATATATTAAGCAATAAATAAAAAAAAATTACAAAAGCAAATTATATAATCCATAATATTAATTATTAATTACAATAAAGAAATATTTTAAAAGAATCAATATTAATAAGAAAAAAGCATAATAAAATGGTTTGTGGGAATAAAAAAAAAACAACATTAACATTTTATGTATGCATAATATTCAAATCTACAATATACTTAATAAAATAATTATAAATATTTGACACCATTTCACAACATTTACATAATGTAAAAAATTTGGACATCCATTTCATCTGAAAAAAAAAAAAACAGTGGTATAATACTAGTATGTGTATGTGTATGTGTGTGCGTGTGCGTGTGCATGTGCGTGTGTGTGTGTGTGTGTGTGTGTGTAAGAGAAAGAGAGAGAGAGAGAGAGAGACATTCCACCACACAGTGACCCAATAAAAGGCAGGATTAAAACAACTCACTTCAATGGAGTGCAAGCAAATACCCATCACAATGGCATTGTGTGTGTGTGTGTGTGTGTGTGTGTGTGTGTGTGTGTTGAAACAGAATAACAGTGAATAGAAAGCAATCAGAAAAGTGCATGTGTAAGTGCTCCCGGGTCTCTGTTTTCAGTTAACCCTTTCAGAAAATCTGAAGTCTTTACTTTTCTACTTTAACTGTAAAACAACAACAACAACAACAACAACAACAACAAAAATGTTTTAGGTGGAAAAAGTGTTTGGGAAAATGTTGGGGCAGAAAAGTGAAGTGAAATTGTGACAAAACAAGGGAGTTGGTTGTTCCAAATCTGGTCACGTACTGAATAATCCACCCTGAAGGGTTTTTACACATGACTAATGTGTGGGTGTGGTCTCGTCCAGGATGACTCCGCCCCCAGCCACAGTGCACAAGGGCTCAGTGTGAAAAAAAAAATACTAAATGAATGAATGAAAATGATAGAAATCATATGTTATTACAGTCATGAGATCTCGAGCGCACCGAACGAGCCGAATGTGAGATTTTTGGAGCAAAGTGATGAAGACCACCACCATCATCATCATCACCGTTCTAACATCATCTGAAGGAAGATCTTTAAAAAGAAAGAGCTTCTTCATCACTCCTGGGTGGTTCCTAACGCAGGATTGATAGAATTCATGACAGATGCCGCACTGTTTCTTTCTTTTTTAAATTTTTCACAAAAGCAATACTCAAAACTTTTAATTTGGACAGATAAAAACGATCAAATCAGAACATTGTATTTTGAAAAAGATTTTCAGCTAAAAACTAAAAAAGAGCATGGAACAGGGCCAGGGACCATTTGATTATTTTACTATAACAATATCATGACGTCACAATGTGCTTTTCTGAGATATTGTGATATCTTCTTATTGAACAATTATTTTCATGTAACAGGGGTCGTTCAGGTCAAACCGGGACTTGCCGGGATGATGCTGTAAAGTGATGCACATATACAGAGGTCTTTATGTACACTACAGTGATGAGACCCTTAGCTGCAGTAAAACATTTGAATGGTGAAAACATTTTAAAGAAGGCTGCACAGCTGTGAATAACGGCTACGGAGCCAACTGCAGTCATTACGGTGAAGATTCAGTTATCGCCACGTCCCTCGTACAGTCCTGACCTCGCTCCAAGCCACTCCCACATGTTTGGGCTCTTTTTAAAGGAGTTCCTGGGAGGCCAGGGTTTCAGACGTTTCCTGATTAAGCAGGCAGGCTGATCGTGTTTCCGGCGTACTGAGAAAACTTTCTACCTTGATGGGATCCAAGCATCAGTGAAACACTGGGATAAGAGCATTAACGTTAGAAATAAAGGTCGTTTTTACTCTCATAACTTTTTTGCTATTCTGCACAATAAAAATGTATTAATTGATTTATTCTTAATACAAAACACTTTTGCTTAACATCATGCATCACAGAAAATCTTTTAATCTTTTTCACCCCTAGTGGACAGTATGGGAATTGTTTGAATGCTGGCCAATTATTATTATAGAATTTTTTTCTTTGTATAAATATAATAATATATGGAGGTTTATGTTAGAAGTTGTAGCCTTGCTATTGTACGGGTGCCAACATTTGTACATGCAAATTCTAGCTTGCAGAGAAAAATGCCAAAGTTATATCACTGAACAAGATGGCTGATATTTTTTAGCTCATCACCAGTGTTATAATTACTGAGCAGCTCCTTCATTTTGTCATCAGTTACAGTAAGTAGTGAAGCACACCTGCGTCTTTCACATCCTGCGTCCTTTCCCCTTCAGTGACCTGCAGTTTCTTGTAGGTTTTTTTTCTTTTTTTCTTTTTCTTTTCTCCCATACTGGGACACTTTTAAACTTTTTAAAGAGAGACAGTAAACAGGAAACTCGTATCGTGTTCGGAAATAAATATCTGTTTATTAATAGTGTCAACAACAAAAAAAAAATAAAGATAAAGAAGAACAAAACAAATCACAACACAAGAGAGCGTAAACAGCGCCACATCCATAAAAAGACACTGCATCAAAAAAAAAAAAAAAAAAAAACTGAGTTTTGGCGGTGACAGGACGAGACAGGATCGTCAGCGAGTCTCACATCACAGATCACATCACAGCTATACACTCGTGCTTTCCTTCTATTCACCGTCTACACAAACCATGCTTTAGGGGAGAAAACACTCAGGTTGGTACTAAAACACAAACCTTCACACATTGGTTATGGATATGACAGAGGCATAATGGCGGAAATACAGTATGTATAGTAAAGTATGACATACCATGTTATATGATTACAAACGGTCTTTATTAGTCAAGATGTGTGAATTCACAGTATGTTGTAAATGAATCGGGAACACGTCAGTAAGGTTGATTTGGTACTGGAACTTTATAGAAGTTCGCGATCGAATCTGGGTAATAAACGCGTACAGTGCGTGCGCTCTCGGACGAAACAGGGTCACCGAAACAAACAACAGGTTTCTATCACATGACGGTGGTACTGCATCATAAAACGTAACAGCCAATCCGCTTCCCAGGATGCGAGGCGCTTCTAATTGGCGTATTCATATATTGTAGATTACAGGTTCAACGGGGAAAAAAAGGAAGAAAAAAAAAGAGGCATTGCTAGGCTTTTTTGCTGACTTAACATGTGAAGTATTGTTTAAAAAAGCACTTTAAAAAAATTTAAGGAAAAAACAAAGGCCATTGGACAGGACAGGAATTCAAGTCTTCAGCACGGACTATTTCATTCATGCTACGGTATTAAATGTTTGCCTTTATATATTTTCTGCACTAGGATATCAACAGGAAAGAGCAAAAAATCTAAACGTTCGACTATGGCGTTCGGGTCAAACCAGGACTTTTGATTGTACAGAATAACAGAACTAATGAACAGATTTTAATTATAAGAATTCAAAGCTCCCTTTATTTCTCTATATAATCGCCTGCTACACTAATGCACTTATCCCAGTGTTTCACTAGTGTTTTCTCAGTAGGCCAGAGCCTCAATGTCGGAAACCCTGGCCTCATGAAAAACCCCAGTAACATGAAAGTGGTGATGGTGAATGACCGTGTGTACAGTTTCTAAAGACAGACGAGTCTTTAAGCAAGTTGGCAACAAGTTACGTGTTGATTTTCAAGTATCAGTCGTTCCACTCGCCTAATCCTCACAGGATCGAGTGCAGCGGGCTCTGAGCCACCTCGGTCGAGATCGTTATTCACGCATGTACGGCCTTCTTTAAAGTGTTTACATCATTGAAAATGTATTACTGAGGCTAAGAGTCTCATCAGAGTACTGTGCCTGAAGTCTTCTGTAAATATCAATCGGTTTTACGCCTTCAGTCATGAGACATTTCATCATAAGTCCTGGTTTGACTTGAACGCCCCCTGTAAATGAGGAGAAGAGGTAAAAAGGAAGAAAAGACGAAAAAAAAAAATCAGGAATAGAATTATGATGGAATTATCTGCAGAAATAGAATAAAGTTGTTACTATTTTACCTTAATTTATTTTACGTTTTTTTATTGTTATTTTTAAAGAATGATTTATTTTCAGAATGCGTTACATTTTCCCTCTATTTTCAGCACTTGATTTTTATAATTTTTTTTAAATGCATTACTTTTATTTGTTATATTATAGATTACTGCTGTAATTGTAGTAATAATAAAATGTATTATTGCTGAGATCCCAAATGTGCAGAAGAGCTAAAACGGTGGCGATATTAAATACTGATTTTATTTGGTTTTTCACCGTTTACTTGTGGATTCTTTCTTTTACTTCTTTAACTTTAGAGTTTTCCTTTATCTTCTATGTTACAATTTTGTTCCTTGCTTTTACGCGGTGCTGTACAAACCGTCTCTCACATTAACTCGCGTCTGTGTTAAATCTCATCCATAAAAAAAATTCTCAAAAAATAAAATAAAATAATTCTCCGACGTGGTCGTTTTGAGACGTCTGGACACGCACCAGACTAATAAAAACGAACGAGACGACAAACGCCATCAGGATATGAGACAGATTTCTTTGTGTTTTCTTTGCAGAACAACAAGAACAATAACAACAACAAAAGCACAATGAGCAAAACTCGAAAAAACACTTTGGTGACGTGAACAAAAGCCGACCGTGGCACACGAGAGTTACATCAGAGCTTTGTTAAAAAATCAACTATGTACAGCAAAAACCAAGAACAAAAAAAAATGCAAAATAAATTCTCTTAATTGTTTTTTTTTTTTTAAACAGAGTATTGAATTACACAGAACATAAAGAAGCATAAAGAAGCAAAAACACTTGAAGTGGCATCGAGACAAAGAAAGACGAAAGAGTGGATAGATCCGAGATTCGCACACACCTTATGTGGCAGAGTGAGATTATAATTTTTCAGACAATAAAAATCTGTTTATTTGAGACCTCGATTATTTCAGTCGTCTCGATTGGAATTATAGTATTATAAATTTTTTTAAACAGGAAGAGACGATGGTGGGTCTTTATGACTCCCATGATTTTCTGATAGAAATCTTTGAGCAGCAGGAAACGCACGCCTCGGAAAAACAAACAAACAAACAAAAAAAACGAGATTAGGAACGGATTAGCCTGTGAGACGTGATGTAGTTCTTTAAAAAACGGATTTAAACTAGAAATAAATCAAAACCCGCAGCCGTGAAGTCGAAGCTGCGGTCGAGTTCGGAGGGAACGAACAATTACAGCCCACACAGAGTTCTCCGTGTCCTCCTCCTCCTCCTCATTCCTCTCGCTTAAGTGCCAGCAGTTTAGCAGATGTCAAAGATATTATGTTCCTCTCAGGTCTGTGCTCTACAGGCTTATATTTTTCTGACCCGCGCCGACTCACGGCTTTAATCGAGATCGGCTGAAGCTAGCACAGAAATCACAGACGCGAAATAAACACACTAAAAAAAAAAAAAAAAAAAGTCCTCATTATATACGTTTAAGATGCTTAATGTATATAATGTATAAGTTTATGTATATATATTATAATAATGTACGATCTAACCCCGATTGAGAGTCGGTCGGTACATGCCTCTGTACTGGCGCAATAATCAATCCTTGTGAAAAGAGAGAGAGAAAAAAACAAAACAAAACAAAAAACGTCTTTGCTATTCTACAATACCAAGAATAGATAGCATATATGTTCATATTTCATTCATAAATCTTCATATTTACAAAGCACGCATGAGATCAGGTATATTACAGGACGTTTCATGAAACAACAAAGTGGTAAAGCGACTTCGATTCGTTCAGTCAGTGGTGATTAACGATAAAGCTCCAGCATTTCTTCGTGGTTTACCTTTTTTTTTTCTCTCTCAATATTTTTTTTCCCTTTCTCTCCTGGATCTGCTTTTTTAAGGCAACAGGATTCCCGACTGGAGGTGTTAGTGTTCACATGGTCTGTTCTCTTCCTTCATGAACACATGGTTTCGTCCCCTTCATGAGGTAAAGATCTTAAAACAACAAACAAACAAACAAACAAAAAAAATCTCAAATTTTGCGTCCCCCCCACCCCCCAAGTCCTGACTATAAGATTTCCTCCACGCCGTGAGCGAAGATCATTACTAATCCCGGCTCCAGGATCATGTCCTCGCCCATGTGCTGGTTCTCGCACGCCATCACCACCACCGCCTGTTTGCCCGGGATGCGTTTGGCCACGTAGTTCTCGTAGTAGCGGCGGTTCATTTGGCGCGTCTCCAGCGTGGCCAGGCCCTGAGGCCAGTTGCGCTCGTGGGCGTTCTCGATCAGCTCGTTGACGATTGACAGGGGACATCCGCTGTCGATGAGCGAGCGCTTGATGACGGCCTGCAGGACGGCATCGGGCGTCGAGATCATGCCGCCCCAGCGCGTCACGCGAGCCGGCTGTAGCGAGTTCACCCACCTGGACAAGAAGTAAAGATATTCAAATGAATCAATTAATAAATCGGTGCAGGGAAAAAGTATGTCCTGTTTCTTTTTGTTGTTCCAAAAGATACATTTTTATATTACACCAAGATAACCTGAGTAAGTACAAAATACAGTTTTTAAATGATGATTTAATTTATTGAGGTAACAAATACAACCGAGCGCTTGTGATAACTGGCAATAAGTCTCTCACATCACTGTGGAGGAATTTTGGCCCGCTCGTCTTTACAGAATTGGTTTAATTCAGCCACATTAGAGAGTTTTGAGGATGAACAGCCTGAGGATGAACAGCAAGTTTTTTTGTGTTAGTTTTTTTTAGTCAACTTGCTGGTGTGTTTCAAATAAGGTGTGTTTGAACTTGAGGTCACAAACGTCTTCAGGATTTTGTGGTGCAGCGCAGAATTCATGGTTTCATCAATTACTGCAAGTCATCCAGGTCCAAAGCATCCTCAGACCATCACCCTACTACCACCATGTCTGACTGTTAGGGTGATGTTCTTTTCTCATGAAATGCTGTGTTAGCTTTACGCCACATGGAACGGTACAAAATTACTTAGGGTCAGGCAGGTTTGGACAGCTTTTTCTCCTTAACAAATAAAAATCATCATTTAAAACTGCATTTTGTATTTACTTCTGTTATATTGGACGTAACATTTAAATTGGGTTTGATTACCTTAAATCAGTTAAGTGTGACAAATATGCAAAAAAAAATTTTATACTGTACATATGAAAGGGGCAAAAACTTTTTCAAAGCACTGCATACAGTAGCGTGTAAATTAATAGAAAAAAAACAGCAACAGGTGAGATTTAGCACACTCATTTATGAAAGTAAAAAATAATAATGTTTATAACACAATGTCCTGTTAGAACATTTAACTATAAAAAAAAAAACACTTAGCCCAGATTTAATACAAGATTTTAGTTCATTATATTGAAGTAGCAAAAATATACATATATTTGTAAAAATATTTACGCATGAAAAACATTCAAATATTACGAGTTAATTTTCATCCATGTTGTTGTTGTGAAACACCTAAATATTCTCTTCTGTAAAAGGACAGAGGTGTTACCGAGTCAAATGTTTATCTTATTACTAATTTACAGCCAGTCACCATTAAGGCATTTTATTATTAGCTGGGATCACTGCTCTATGTTGCCCCCTTGTGGAATAATAGAAAAACAGTTTTCAATAAAAAATTCAAGTCAAGTGAGTTCAGTACAAATTAACTGAGTGGTCCTGGATAAGAACCTTCATTTAGCTGTGTACTTGATTTAGAGGGAAGAAAAGAAGAGCAACTCCAAGTCAATACAACGTCTTTGAGTGAAGACCCCGAGAGTTAATGCAGTAACGTTTTAACTCAGGCTTCCTCGTGATACGACGTCAGTAGGATTGTTATCATCACAGAATCTGCTACGATGTGAGATACAAGATATGACTTGATTCACAAGGCAATGATTCAGTGCCAACAAATCTGCCGAATATACATGCTATGATATGATTCATAATGCGACAAGTTCATGTTTAATGATCTAACCGATCTTATCTGCTATAATACAGTCATGACCAGATGTAACATCAGCTCATAAGGGAATATCGATTCATAATTTCGGAATATCGATTCATAATTTCAAGCGAATGAGTTGATTAACGAGCCATTTATTAGGGAGGAGAATCGACAGGGGCGACCCGATACGATATCACGATAGCGTGGTGCAGATTCGATTTCTGTTGCAATTCTGACCGTATTTAATTTATAAATATATTACAAATACCAATATTACTTATTTCAGGTTTTGTTACAATTCTAAAAAAAATCTAAGCAAATAATTCACTCCTTCCACACAGGATAGTGCGCTGTCTGCCAATGTGTGAATGGTTTAGAGCACCATCTGTAGGATTATATAGGAACTGCAACATTGTACCGCCTCGAATACAAATGTAAATAATTTTATTATTTATCCTAGATTTTGGAGTCATCTTTTATTCTCTCCATTCTTGATTCACTCTATTCTATTGATTGTATAGTTTTGATTTTATCGTCCTATTTAACTGATCTTTTAATAACTCGTAACCCTGGCAGAGCGCTATGATCATCTGGTCGACTTCTTTTGGAAGTGCTGATATCCGAGATGACAGTAGTAGCCTTAATGTGGGCGGCCCCTAGTGACGAGGAGGAATTGGATGCGACTAAATTAGGGAGAAAAAAAAATTATGTAAAAATAAAAAATAAATAAATAAATACGCACCAAATGAAACTAGATTTTAGTTTATAGTAGTTAGATAATGTGTTTATCTTCAAATTCTGTTAAAATCTCTCATGAATAAATATAGCTTAAGAATATCTTTTTTCATTTCCTAATGTTCAGTTTATATCCTATGTTAATCTACATGTTTAAATGTTGTTGAGCTATATTCTTAATATTCTGTTTTATGCTTTCTGTTTTAATGTACAATCCATTACTTAATTTAACGTGTCTATTTTTATTTTAACAGATTGTATTGGTTTCATCTTTTTCTTCTTTAATTGTTATGTAAAGCACTTTGGTCAACTTGAAGTTGTTAATAAGTGTTATATAAATTAATTATTGATTGATTGATTGAGAGTGGCGATCCATACAGAATCACTAAAACGACACATCACTAAAACGATTTTTTTTCCTGTTTATTTATATTTCTATCAGAGTCGAGGCTGAGACTAAGTTTTTGTTTTTTTTTAACACAGAAACTAGCAGCATTTCAGCCTTATCTTAGCAGTGTACGAGAGCTGTCCCGGACTCGGCTGTGTTTCTGTAAGCAGTGGCAGACGGGCCATAAGAGTTCAGGACTGAGAAGGAGAGAAGAGAAATAATACACTCACTCAAGGATCTCGTTATATTCGATGCTCTCCTCCAGATTCTGCAGGTTGGGGTTGGCGCTCCGGATCGCTCTCATGTACGCCTTAAGGAGCTGGATGTCCCGTTTCTGCGCCAAACAAAACAAACAGCAGAGTGTTTTCACGCTGGTCAGGGACATGACTTTAACATTCCTCGGTGTGGAACAATAGCTTGCATCATGATGAGCATATATATATAAAAAGTGATAACAGAGCCTTGAGGCGTTTGTTCCTGTGGTTCGGTGATGATAAAATATCAGCAGCGTTAAGGTCTAACCTGCTCCGCCAGCTGGTGTTTGTGCTCAGCTGCGGTTTTCTCCAAGTCCGCTATCTTGGTCTGCTGCTGCTGCACGACGCTGCGGAGGTGCTTGATGCAGTTGTGGTTCGCCACCTCGTCCTTGGGCATCTCCAACCTAGACGATGAAGAATCGAGAAATTTACAAAAACGTCTATTCAAGTGAGCAGTAAAACTGGAAAACCATCAACGATGTGGCCTGTTCGCATCCTGAAGCTGATGTTTTCATCCAACTGCAGTTTATTCAGAAACATCTTCCTCTTCTAATATCATATTAATTTCTTGAAGATTATAAAATTATAAATTCTAAACAAACACATCACATTTATATTTCGTGACATGGAACGTCTGTGAAACAGCCCAGTTCCACTTACTGTGTGTGTTTAAAGCAGCTATAAATACTAAGCCTCTCTCATTTCCTCCTGGTCTTGAAGATAAAATAAATGCAGCTGATGAACTGCAAACTACTTGAACGTGATGTTCAAGTTAAACCAGGACTTTTGATTGTGCAGAATAACAGAACGCAGTTATGAGCGATCAGGACTGTACGGAGTAAGTTTTTCTAAAATCAGGGGTACTGAATTAAAGTTTAAGAATCTCTAGATATGCAGTCATTGTTAGTCTATAAAAAAAAGAAGTAATAAAATATTTCCACAACACTTCAATAATATTTATTGTCAGTTTTCAGTAATTACGTTGAACACATGTGGACAGTTTGATCTTTGATGGTTATGTATATTTCCTTGTATTTGTATGGAATACAAACAACAATCTTTAGTCAATCTTCTCTGGGCGGGAAATCTCAGTCAATTGCTCCGTCATCCCGGGCTTTCAGTTCAGGTATTTTACATGCTCTCGTCTCAGACTGCTGTGAATACAATTGCTCTAATGACCCGTGTTTAGTCTCATAGAGGAGTGTCACATTACTGCTTTTTATTAACACTACGGTAACAGAACAAACGAGACAAACTGGATTTAAACAGGGAGAATAAACACACCGATCTGTCCATTCATCTTCCAAGGTTCAAGTTTTCATAGGCTAATAATAATTTTGTTGTCTCGCTTTCGTTTCGCTTTCTTTTGCACACTCTTGTGCATACACACATTGATTGGTTCTGTTGGCTGACGCGTATACCTACACACACCTCTAAGGAGGGGGGGCACTAGATTATGGGTATTTTAATTATTCCGAGTTACCAGGAATGCTGCAGGGTGCGGACAGAACTGTTACTCGTTCCGCCATTTAGTGAAGCCTGTCCTAAGAAAAATTTATTCTGAATCAAAAACTGAACTGATGATTCAACGAAGCAAATCGACCAATAACTGCATCACTGATATAATCACATTTCCTTTAGAAAATTAACCCAAATAGCTAAGAAACAGATTTAGTCGTCATAATAAAAAGGCGAAGAGGAGAACAAAATGTTATTCAAAACACAGAAATGTAACACTTAATTATGTTTAAGACTTTTTTTTTTTTTTTAGTAAATTCTTTTAATCATCAGTTATTGCCTTGCTTCATCTTGCTGATGTTGATGAGATCACGTTCTTCGCATTTAATCGACTCTAGGGCTGATGTCTGATTCAACAGTCTTCCAGTTTCTACTTCCTAAACGCGCTGAGACGGCAGAGTCGATCAATTTCGTCTGGCTGCGCAAGCAAAACTGCTACTGACGGCTTACTGCAAAGACTATTTAGGTGTTTTTTTCGATCGCGTGCGAGTGTGTTTATTTCGCATTTAACTTGATTAGGGTTCAGTTGTTGAGCCTTATTAAAGACTGGAAGCGACAGAGGTGCCTTATGCGAGTGCAATAAGAACATTTGGTTCCCAATTTCCTAAATACTGAGCAATATTATGTGGGTCATTTTATTATGTGTTATTATGCAGTACAGTGTAATAAAATGTTGAAAATAAACAAATGTAAATTAGACGTATCCTACTAACTTTCATTTCTTTCTTAAGAACTGCTGTAAAAGAAAATGTTTTATCAAAAATGTATTTTGATAATTTTGATTACTTGTTGTAGATTTAAATTATTATTATTTAAAATAATGTGCAATTTTCCCCCCCCCAAGGACTCCGATGTTTGGACCGTTGGTGCAGAAAACTACAACATATGAGGGGTGTTCAAGTCAAACCGGGACTTGTCATCTGCAATTAAGCAAAAGGGAACAGCTGATCCTTGGGGGGGGGGGGGAAATAAACAACAGATAGACAGAAAAGTCCCGGTTTGACTTGAACATCCTTCTATAATTAAAGTCAGATTTTATCCCTTTAATTGATTCAAATAATCAGCATGCAGTCTAAAAAACACACGTCCTGCTACCCTTATAGTGTGTGTGTGTTGATGTATTTGCCAGCTCACTGACCCGCAGCCCTCCTCGCAGACGACGGGTCGTTTGGGGTTGTGCTCGCAGTCTTTGAGGTGAGACTGGAGCTGGTCGAGTCGCAGCGTGGCCGTGCAACCGAAGCCGGCGTTATCGCACGAGATCTGCAGCTTGGACAGCATGTTACGCATGATGCGCGGCACCGGCCGCAGGTGAGCCAGCGTCACCACGGTGCGGTCCACGGGGCAGATCTGCTGCTGCGCAAACCACTGTGTGATGCAGGCGTTACAGAAGGCATGCTCACAGTGCGGGGCCTGAGAAACACACAAACACACACATACACATCAGGATGCAAGGTAATCAGACTGCTGTGGTACAGTACAAGTTACACCATGAGAAACATTCTCACCTTATATTAGTGTCTGTTATACTGTAATGAACTTTCACACTACGTTATAAAATCAGGCTGGAGTATAAACATTAGCTTCATCGCTCTGCTCATGACACGCTCCTTAAGAATAGTCCTGCGTTCAAAACTGATTTTAACTTTACCCCTCAACTATGGAAAGATATTTCTGACAGATTTAGTCACACAGGATAAAACAAACAAACAAAAAAGAAAAAAAGTCTTAAAAATAACAGTTTAAAACAGTGACATTAATAAAATTTAATTTAAATCATTAATGAATGTAAAATATGGAATTGTTTTAAAAAGTCAAAGCAAAATTTCCTTTTCAAGCTTCTCTGCTCCGGTCAGATACAAGCATCTGCACCAATCACGAGAGGACGTGAACAGATTGGAATTCCGGGGTTTGTGTGTGTTTAAGCCATGTTTAGAATGAAGCTGTTTATAAACTCTGTTTATATTCATGTGGAATTTTAGAAATGTAGAGAGGACGAGGAGAGCGTGTTACTATGACAACCCAGCTGTAAACAGACTCTGGCATGGCGGGGGCAAGTAAGGTGATGTAATCGGTCACCTCGTTTGTCTTTGAATCCGTTTATCCATCCAGTTATCCACTGACTCACTTATCCCTCCGTCTACTCATCGAGCCATTCACTAGTTTATACATCTATACCACTCATTTATACATGCGCGTTTCAATCCATTAAACCATCCATCCATTACTCCATTTATCTGTTCAGCCAGCCATCTATCCATCCCTTTATCAATCTATTCACTTATCTACCCATCCTAAAATTTTATCCATTTGATCATCCATCCATTTATCCCTCTTACAGTCCTCTTACAGTCTCCACCCATCTGTACATCAGGCACAGCCATCTATTAGCTAATTAATTAGCTATCCCATCCATCTACCGATCAACTCATTTCATCCACCCATGTATCCCTCCATCCATTTATTCCTCTACCCATCCATCAGTCAGCCTTCTGTCCATCCATCTTTGGATTCATCTATACATCTACACATTTTCCTATTTATCCAATAATTTATTTATAAAGCCCTGCATTCGTTCATTTGCCCATATAACCACATCTATTCTTCATCCATCGGTCCATTTCTCTATCCAGCCAGCCATCGATCTCTGTGCATTTATCAATCTTTCCATTTACTTATCAATCCATTTCATCCTCTGTCCTTTCACCCCCCCCCACCCATCTGTCCAACCATCTATACATCCATCCATTTATCCATCTAACAACCTATCCGTCCATTCCTCCATCCATACAAATAACTACATATTTATCAATCGATTAATTTACCCATCTATCATTACTATTAGGGCATTTGATCATCCATGCCTCCCTGCATTTACCCCACTTACACTCCTTGTATGCCTCCTCTCAGCCATCAACCCCTTCACCATACAACCATTTACCCTCTATTCATTTATTTAACACTCAAATACATACTAGCAATTATTGTTGGATATTCATGAAATGTATGTTCCAATTCATGAAAACATAACTATGATTTACTCTAATATATTTACAGTAAGGGCTAAATACAGGTAATCCCCGATATACAAACGGGAGTTCCGTTCCGAGATCATGTTCATAAGTCTGATTTGTTCTTAAGTTCGACAAAGTGAGTTTTATACGCCTTTGACACGAATATACAATGTGATTGGACGATTATTGGACAGCAGGACAAAAAAAAAAAAACAAGACAAAGTACAAACCTGCACTGGCTCCTCCAGCACTCCGCTGCAAATGGGGCAAAGCAGATCCTCATCCACTTCCCCCTGGAACCTGGTGACGTCGTACCCCATGGCACATTACTGGAGCTCTCTCATACCTGTAACGGCAACAAAGGAATCATGTGAGGAGGGGATTTAAATAAATAAAGCCTCATACAGAAGCAAGTACGCATTTGTCTCATTTGTGTGGGGTTAAAAACTCGGTGTAAATAAGTTCAAATTAGCAAATGAAAGTAGTACAGAACGAAATGATGCTGATCTTGCTGGCATTTATGAAAAAAAAAAAAAAAAAAAAAAAAACAGCTGAAGCTTCCTCAGCGTATCTGATGCAGACCTTTCAGAAATGCCCCCCCCCCAGGGTGGCCTTGTGAGGTGGCAGAATCACTCCAGTGTCCTCGTATATACACACCGGTAACGTGATCGTGGCTCATGTATAAAGGTGACCTTTTCTCTGCTCCCATTCGAGGCCCTGCACTGGAGTCACACTGCCTGCCTTTGCCACTATAGTATGTTGTGTTTTGTGCGTGTGTGTGTGTGTGTGTGTACAGTCAGTCTGCTGAGTATGAGATTACTGATGTTCTGCACTACTGATGTGTGACCATTGTTCTGCACACTGATGTACTCAGTAAGGCAGCGCCGGTCTAAGTGGCGTGGAGCAGATTGTCTTTCAAAGGCCATTGATATCCGTGATGAAGCTGAATTTCGTTTCTTTAATATTTTCTCGAATATTAAAGCGATTCGAAATCTTCCTGAAAGAAAGAGTCACATCGGCTCCTCACATCAGGACCTAATACAAGGAGACCGTCTGCAGAAATCTGTCACATGATAGAAGCTTCGTAAGCCCAGTTTTATCCCAAATAACTAAGATTTCTTTCTCTCTTTTTTTTTCGCCACTCATTTTCATTGCCTCTGATCATTTTATTTGACCTGGAAACAAGACCCTAAGCGGGTCGCTTGATTAGACGTTTACCGTCCCAGACATCCGACCATGCAAGGAGAAATACCCCAGAGTAACCCATCTGTGTGTGTGATAGATTTAAAATAAATAAATAACAAAATGGATGGGTGTATTGAATGGGGTTGGGTGTATTAATAGATAGATAATTGGATTGTTATCAGTGCTGCACAGTTAATTGCAGTTAAAAAAAAGAAAATATATATATCGCAATATGAACTGGTGCTATTATTTATTCGCAAAATTTGTTTTTATTCCAATTTATTACAGGTAACGCACACATAGTTGGGAATTTACATTATGACAGGTTTGATCCTAGACAGATTATGTTATATACACACTTCCACGAATTTTCTTTTCATTGTGTGAAGCTGCTTTGAGACAATGTCTATTGTTAAAAATGCTATATAAATAAAATTTAACTGAAGTGAATTGATTGGTCGTTAGATGGATGTATAAATGGCTGGTTAGGCAGTTAGACAGATAAATGGACGGATGGATAGATCACTGAGTGGACGGTCAAATCTAGACAGACCAAAGTGAATGGACCCTCTGCTCTTTTTGGCACCACTGAAGAGGAAGATAATTGACTAAACCCAGCTAAACAAAGTTTATTGTCTTTTGCAACTCTATTGGCCAGGCGTTCTCTTTTATTCAAGTGGAAGAATGCCACGTCACCCACTCACGTCACCCACTGGCTCAGAGATATTATGTCCTGTTTGTCCCTGGAGAAGATTCACTACTCAATCTGTGATTCAGATTTCAAATTTCAAAAGGTGTGGCGGCCCTTCCTTCGCTTTTTACATATACATCAGTATTTTACTTATAGTTTAATTTAATTTTTTTTTCTTCCCCTCCTTCGCCTCTTTTTTTTTTGGCACACAAAACCCAGACTTCCAGCTACATGATTTTGTTTCTTTCTTTCCGTTCTATAAATATGTCTGGTGTCTAGCCTTTCTTAGACATGTAAAGCTGGCTTGGAGTCATTACATGTTCAATTTGTTATGTCCCTGTTTGAAATCAATAAAAATATTGTTGAGTCTAGATAGACATAAGGCGATGGAAGGACGAATGGAATAGATATAGACATAAGTGGACGGATGGATGGATAAATGTCAAGCTGGACAAATGGGTGGATGAATAGATAGACTCAAAAAAAATGCATGATGGATGGATAAATGAATGGGTAAAAGGTCCACTTATTCATCTAACCACCGATCCATTCATCGGGCCATTTATGCATCATTTCATCCATCTTCCAATCCATTCATCCACAGACAAAGACAGATGGACAGAGATGTGGCAAGCTGAATGAATGAATGGATGGATGAAATGGATGGAAAGATAGATGAACAAGTGGACGGAGAAACAAGTGGATGGATGGATGGATGGATGGATGGATGAACAAGTGGACTGAGAAACTGGATGGATGGATGGATGGATGGATGGATCCATACACTGGGGTATTGGGTTACTCGTATCTATCCAATGACGGAAACTTCAAAGCACTTTGTCACTCTGGATAAAAGCACCAGCCAAAAGCCTAAATATAAATGTAGATAGACAGACAAATGTACAGGTAGGAGAAAGTGTGGGAGGATGGATGGATAAACAGATGGATGGCTAGATAAAAGATAAGAGGTTTAGGGAATAACTTGATGGATGAATAAACAAACAAATCAGCGATGGCTCTACTAGCCACACACAACCCTGATATTGATTATTTTCCAATAACATCATGACACACAGGCCAACAAAGCTCATTCTGGAAGTTAACAGAAAATCAGGACTCGGTTTCTCTGGTTGATGGACATCTCGACGTGGTTCGTCTACCGCGCGGATCTAAATATGAAACCCACGGCTCATCGTGTATGCGTCCTGGGTGCCAGGTGGTCGTTATCTCACTCCGCCCCTCGTGTTTTGCTGTTCTTCCTCCGCTCGTTTCCCCATCGGCTTCATTTCTGACTCGCCTGTAAATCAGATCTGCCAAACAAACAAGCGAGCATGAACAATGCAAATGAATACACCGTGTCATTATTTCCTCCCCAAAGTTAGCTCATGTTTTTCTCTCGGAACTTCACTCAGGAGCGTATGAGCTCTCGTTAAACTGCACGTTGTCAGCGGTGCTCCACTCCTACTCCTCATGAAGTGTCAATTCACAGCTGTGTTGTGCGAGAAAAACATTGAAAAAGTGCCTCATTCATCTGGAAATTCTCGCCCCCTTTGTTTGTTGCGGCGATTGAAATAGTTTCGTGGCGGGGGTGTTCAGACAGGACAGATCCAGCCGTTATCTGTGTAAAATCGGTGACGTCAGCACGGAGCGAGACAGGCATGTGAACTGGCATAGCGCCATGAGCTTTTACAGTGGCTTAACAGAGAGGAGTCTAAACGGCCGGCATCGTGCTCGCTTTCCCCATCGGATCTTTACAGATGTCAGAAACGCGATGGCATCAGCAGTATGATCAGATCGTCAGAGTGCTCTAATTCAACCCAACAGGCTTTTATTGAATTATGGGATTCCCAGAAGACACATGTTGCGGGAGATCATTTAGCTCTTCAGATAAAAATAAAAAAATAAAAAAATAAAAAAAAAATAAAGACATCCAGCTATTCCCCCCCTCGCCCCATTATCAGAGTCAACCCGTTTACAGGAAACATTAAAATCTTAGAAACATCCCAAGTGCACAAGTCCAATCTGCAGTGCAATGCAGGGGGCATGAGCCGGTCCGTGAAGCAACCCACATGTACACTATACAGCCAGAACACACGACTATAGTCGCTTGGTAAACATCCCACTTTCAAGTCAAATATTATCTGCACTCTGACTGGAGAATTTATTTTCATTAACTTTTAGAACTGAGAAATACATCATAATCTCCTCGCCTTTCAATACACTCTGTCCGTCTGTCAACAAGCTTCCGTATTTCCTGATTAAAAAATGTTTATGGCTGAGCTTTGAGCCACGAACACATCGCCATCTTCACTTCTTCATCAGAAGTGAATCTTCGTACTCGTAGGGCTGCTTTCAGGGGACCGAACAGGTGAAAGTCTGATGGAGCGAGATCAGGACTATAGGAAAGATGCTTTAACACCTCAAAACAAAGTTTTTACAGAGACAATGTGTGCAGACGTGCATCGTCATGTGACATCACAACGCTCTTCGATAAGCGTCTCACTGTAACGATTGTTGAACCTTTTTCCAATATTGCCGCTTGAGAATCCGAGAAAACTTTAAGAATTTATCAACTTTCCAAATAATGGTTGACTTTTGAACTTTTTTTTTTGAGGATGTTTCCGTTCTATACTCTGCCGTTTACTCTCAGGCTCGTAGCGATGAATCCGTGTCTCGTCACCAGTAATGATTCTCTCTAAGAAACTTTCACTTTCCTTAAAGTCCAAAATATGTTTACAGATATCCAAACACTTCTGTTTATGCTCTTCTGTGTGTTGTTTGAGTACCGGCTACACCCTTAGGCCACAAAAAAAATTATAACTTCATGCTGCTCTTCTTCAGTGCCAATTACAAGGCGTGCATTTCTGCTCAGTTACAAATAAACTGATGTAACACGTTGGATGGAAGCTGATAGATGAGAAAACTTTAAAAAAAAAAAAAGAAAAACATGCATCTGGGTCCTCAGTATCCAGAGGTGGGAGGTAACAGTACATTTACTTCGTTACTGTCCTTGTGTACATATTTCATGTATCTGTGCTTTACTTGAGTAGTTTTATTAGAAGATAAGATATTAGGAGACTTTTTAATTTTATGTAAATAATGGGCATTGCATTACCTAGCCACAATGGTGTGTAGTACATGAAGTGGGGATTTCGCCACCTGCTGACTATAACGTGTAACTACGGAATAACTTGTGTAATAAAGTTAACAGATGTTTAAAATCTGACATGAAGCTGACTGCAGACAGTGACATTCAGAGGTTTTTACTATGAAAAAGACGACGGTGAGCTCTAATAAAAGCCATGTGCTTTTAAATACAAGTACTTCTACTCATGTGCACAAGTGATTTGATGACTTTTACTTGAGTACTGTTTGCCCTTAGGGAATCTCTACTTGTACTGTACATGGGGCATCCAATTTTCTGTTTTGCCTCCAGAGAGCGCCGTGACGTAATCATGCTCTAAAAGGGTGTATACATGTTGTATATAATAAAAGTTTTTCTTCTTTTTTTTTGACATGTATCAAGATTTAAACTGCGATGTTTCACTACTAAAATTTAAATAATTGGACAAATATCATGTTAAGAGATTGTTTGCAAATATTAATTCATTAAAATTACAATTATTTAATAATAATAACTATGCATTTATTACCTGTATCATGATTTCAATTTTCATGTGATTAACTGTGCAGCTCTAGTATGTACTCTTAGTATTTCACAGTATTTCACGAAAAAAAAAAAAAAAAAAAAACCCTGCACCCTTACATAGATAATGTTTTTGGGGGGGGGGGTTTATAGCTCGTTCTACAAAACAAGCACGAACACGACCAGGAGAAGGCTTTCAGCGGTAGGTGAGTCACATCTCAAACCGCGCGGAACGTTCAGACCACGCGGCTGACTCAAACTCGCGCCACACCGAGGGGGAATAACAGTCCTACCTGACTCAAGCCTCATGTTTTTCTGCTGCTCAGTCTTCCTCGGGGGTCAGATAGAGTGGGTGTCCTCCTACGGAAACCTCATCACGCTTCGCTGAGGACAAACACAAAACATCCATTAACAAGGAGAGAAAAAAAAAAAAGGAAAAAAAAACATGTTCTGTCAGAAAGAGCATTAACAACTCAGGAACAAAAAAAAAGTTTGTGTATTTGATTAAATGTTTTAAAGCCTTTACATTCCGTCAGGTTAGGCTTTTTCGAAGTTCCATTCACTGTCAGAATATTTCTTAAACAATGTAATGCTCATCATGCAACAGTTAGTTCTGACCGAGCAACCTGATTGGACGAGAGGATTTCCACGAATGGTGATAATAGACAATAACAGCACTGAGACGCATCACAGGTGTTCTAACAAACGTGTGGGTGAGAGTAGGTCTGTACGGTTCGCAGTACTGTTGGGACAGCAGCTGCCTGCCAAAACCCACATTCACACGCAATCTGAGAAGCACTTTCAGCAAGAACACACATCTGATAACGTGAAGTCGCTCTGAATCTCCTCTGACCCGCCTGTGTTGTTTTGTCCTCGGCTAACACTAACACAAAGCTGAATCTCAAATCGCTCTCTAACCCCTGATCCAGATCACTACTTATAGTGTGGAACAAGGGACTATACACCCTACATAGCGCACTACAGCAGCTTTCATTTAACTCTATTTGGGATTCAACTTAGGAATCCCGGAAGTTAACGGCGCCAATATTCTGAAGCCGAACAAGTGGAAATATAAAGTAAATCTCATAAGTTTCTCAGGACTGTGATTATTAAGGTGTTAATGGAGGACTGTGTCAAAGCTGTGTTAATATTTAGTACAATAGCACTCCCTCTTGTATACATTATTATTACTAAAACATTATCATCTATTTATATAAAACATTTACTAAAGTAATCTTTTAAAAGTGATTTGTAACAAATGTATTATTTTACTGTTACACTTGATTTTATATTATCATGGTTATTATATATATATAAAACCCAGCATTCCACAAGTTGTAAGATTAGCCACAACACCAACAACTTCTACAACTTGTACTACTAATAAGAATAATAATAAGCATAAGAAGAATCTGATAAAATACTTTTTTAATGTATTTCTGCATTTTTTAAATTCACATTTATCTTGTATGCTCATTGAAACAAAAGAAGCTTCCAAATGTATGCTAACACACATAACACACATTCAAAAAGATCTTCAATCGTAACGTCAAACCTCTAACTACGGGTATGTGTGTACTGTAATACATACACTAATAAACTTGACATTTTTTTCTTCTTCGCAGCTAACAGAAACCAAAAGGCAGACATTTTTGCGCTTTTGAAATCGCTTGATGTTATTTGCTTCATGTCAAGCCTGTTTAATGTCGTCATCATCATAATCATCGTCATCATGACTAAGTAGGACTAACGCAATTAAGACCTTAATTAAGAACGGGAGTGGCTTGCAAGATACATAAGGCTGCTTCCCCATTGTCACGATTTCCCTCGCACACAGTCATTACTGCTATTTATACGGCAATACAGATCGCAATCACTCAGGCAGAGCGGATGAAGTAAAAGAGCACTTCTAGAAGAAAGAGTACTAATGGGATCCCGTCAGTCAGTGGAGGGGTAAACTGCAGAGGAAACAGGAACTACACAAAGTCAGATGTTCGGAGGCTTATAACAGAGGCTGGAGGTGAAGGTCTGATCTCAGACACTGCTCTGAAATCAGACACTGCACATGCACATACTCTCTCTCTCTCTCACACACACACACACACACACACACACACACACACACACACACGAGTTAAAGGTCTGATTTTTCTACAGTTCCCCTGAAATCAGACTTAAGAGCGCACTAACACAGACACACACGCCCCTTATCATTTTATTAAATTACTGACAGCTCCAGCATAGAGACACATTATGAGTAATGATAAAAGTATCACTATTTGTCTCCTGTACCTTCCATATTTATTATGTTTAGCGTTTAAATGCAGATAAATGTTCCTTATTATATTCAATGTAATCAAACTTCTCAAATTGATCTGGCAACGAATTAATTTAATTGAACATTACTGCCAATAAAGCTCAACTGACCTGAGAGACAGCAAAACAGGGAGACAAACGACAAGACAGTCAGAGAGACAGACAGACAAAGAACATGACATCATGTACAGATTGATGGACAGATAAACAAACAGACAACTACAAAGACAGTGAGAGATGTAGACAAATTAATAGACAAGCAGACAGACAGACACCTAGACAGATATATAAACACAAGAGCAGACAAAAAGATGGGTGTAATCATTTAAAATACAAATTACCTCATTTCTCGAATAAACGTGCAACTACATGAACCATTTTTGCACTCCACACCTCTCCTTCCTACCATGTTTTAATATATATATATAGAGAGAGAATAATACACGTATTATCATCATCATAATCCCAAAAATCCTGCAGCAAACTCTTAACAGTACTGAACAGCTGAGGACCGAACCTGAGCCTTCAGAAAGCCGTTTGGCTTTAAAAGATTTCAGCGAGGCGCGATCGGATCTCACCGCTCTCTACACAATATGTTTCAATTTAAATGCCGTTTCGTCTTTTGGCCCTGCATCGCTTGCTGTCCTGCCAGCGGTACCATCTGCACAATGACAGATCGCGGCTGTCCTAACCCGGCGGAGCACTACACGCTCTTACTGCTTGGAGATAAATTACTGATCCACAACTTCAGGCTTTTGGAAGGACGGAGCAATTATTGTTTCACTTCTACACCATCAGCACACTGAAAACGAAAACTCAGAGACAGCTTTCTGCCGTGATGAACGGAGATGAGTTGTCCGTGATGATGAATTCAAGCTCGAGAAATACTGAAGAGCGTACAGAGCTTTGAACCGCACTAACTTGGACTTTGAGAAATTAAGAAATTAGGAACGAACCACTAAAGTGAAATGGAACATCATTGTAATGCATAATGGTGTGCTTTAACGGGAAAATAAATCAACAATATGATGACGTGATGCAACCTGACATAAAGCAGACTTTTACAGCTGCAGCCCCGGGAGCTTTTCCCAGAACACTTGACCTCTAAGTCTGGTTAATTTTTGACCATTGTGAACACAATAATGGATGGGAACTGCTCCTGAGGTGGTCTGTGTATTTTGAAACGGAACGAATCAGAAATGGAAGCCAGTGGTACCTGAGAACGGAAGTAGATTGCTGTCGCGCAATGTCATCAGTGCTCCTCTGAAATCTCTGTATGCAAATAGCATATCAATAATATTCTGCATAGCATGAAGATCATGATCATCTCGCAAACCACCCAAGTGCATACTGCCACCTGCTGTATCGGAGGGTGAAACACGCAAGTGTACAAGAGTAATAAAGGGGGGGGGGGGGGTAAGCAACCAGCTACCAGGGAGCAATCATGCCTAATGGGAAAATGCCCTTAGTGTCACTGTGAAGCTGATTATTTTTCAATGTTGCCATGTTGCAATGTGTTTTATTCGTCTTCTATCAGCAGCTCGTTTAGCTCCACATGGATGAAATGTATGAAAAGCTGTACACAGTCTCTCTTTTGGCGGCACGGTGGCGTAGTGGTTCCTCCCACAGTCCAAAGACAAGCAGATCAGGCTAATTGGAGTTCCCAAATTGCCCATAGTGTGTGAATGCGTGTGAATGTTAGCCGGTGGTCCTACCACGGTCATAAAAATGGGAATAGATAGAATGGTAATCACTATTGGCCTTCACGGTCCCTAGGCATATTACAGACATTCCTCTTTTTCTTATGCTGTCATTTTGAACTTAACTAGAGATGTCACCTGTCACCTGACAGAGGAGCATCTTCAGGATAAGCTGCGTCTCTCTAATTCAAAATGGAGACTCTACACTGGAGATTATACGTTTCCATAGATTAGAATTCCTAATTGATTAGAATCGAGTAGACTATTCAATGAGTTGTGCATGTGGTTTTTAACACCCCCGTTTCCATAGAACCAACAGGGTGTTAAAAACCACACGCATAACACATTGAATAGTCTAATCGATTCTAATCAATTTCACAAGAACTTTAGAAACATCTATAATTACGCCCATAATGATTAAAGAGGTTTTGAGGGCGTGGATCTAAATACTGTAGAAACAAGCACACCGAACTGGAATTCAGGATTCCAAGCTAAGTGTTTATATAATTTAAAAAATACATACATACTGTACATACATAACCTTATATATACACACACACACACACACACACACACACACACAATTCCTCACATTATTAGTACTAGAAAAAAATATAATGTTAACCTTTAAAGCAGATGAAATTACAGCTGTGAACATTTAATCAAATAGATATTTATAGAAATATGTATTTTTATTTTAAATATTTTCTAATAAATATGACAAATCTACCAAACTCGATTTACTACTAGTTTTGCTCTTTCTGATCACGTGACTCAATCACGCTAGCTGGTTAGCTAGCCAGCTACAGAAAATCTCTAATATATACATCTTCAATATTTGTTAAATGTAATTATTGCGTTCAGGAAAAAAAGAAGAAACTTTGTAAATTAATAAGTCCATAACAACATTCTTTCTAATCCGAATTATTATGAGATACTGTGTAGACTTTAGCAAGCGTTAGCTAGTTTGCGTCAGCCGTTCTATTTTTTTTCTCTCTATCCGTACTCCGACAAATCCCGCCTCCTGGGCGATGATTGGCGCGTTCTTCCTGAATCACTCAGCCAATTGGATGACTGAGAAGCATGACGCATTAGCTGACAAATCAAATCACAGGAAGCGAGGATTGCCGAAATACGGGTGTACCTGCCTGTCTAGGTATCACGTTAGAACAGCTAGGAAAGCCAATGGGTTAAAGGAATCTAAAATCAACTCTTTTTCATTTTTACTGTATAGTAACGGAACAGGGAAAAACCAACAGCTATCTTGCTAATACATCCCATCATAGGAGACGTCTTCGCAGCTGACCTGCGCGCGCGCTAGCTGTCTGGATTAAAAACAAAAGATGAAGAGCAAAATGTCTCCAATACCTCTCAGTGTCTCTCAGTACCGGTCCCAGTCCCCGTGTCCTCACTGGATTCGATGAGTTTACTGCGATTTCCCCCAATATTTCTACAGCGTCTGTAAAACAACACCTTCCTCTTCCTTAGCCGAAAGCGATGCGTGTGTCAGTATTAAGCCCCGCCCACAGGCTCCGTCCCAAACCGCGTCCTATTGGCTTGCGCTCAGCAGCGTATGCAGGAGTGAGGGTTAATAGGTAGTGTAGTGCACTTATGTGAGGAAGTAAAGAGGCGATTGGGACCGAACCACAGAGGACCTTGAGAAGTGTGGAAGCGTAGTAGGGTTTTAACATTCCAGAAGAAATGAAACGTCACACCAGAGAATAATTAACACAAATAATTAACTGTGTACTAATATACTGGTGACTAATAATTAAATGACTTCTCTCAATTTTTCTCCCACGCCTTAGTAAGTCGTGGCCACAACATACTACTGTATCTCATTCCCACACTTTAGTAAGTCGTAGCCACAACATACTATCTCGTTTCCAGGCCTTACTAAGTCGTGGCCACAGCAAAGTATTTCATTCTCATTCTTTCCTCAGTATCAACAGAGGGGCTCTGTATTTTTTTTCTTTGCGTTTCACCATATTAGACATTTATTCTGCTCATTTATTCTGCTAAATCCATGGCAAAGTCGGTTTCCCCCAGACTCAGTTTTGAGTTTCCCTCAAAACTATTGTAGTGTTTTGGCTCTAGAAGCCAAGAATGACCAGAACATCATATTTGTGTTTATAATCTCTGAATTTTGTTCAACGAAGTAAATGATATATAATAAGGGTCAGCCGTCTTATTCATTGTTGCTCATAACAATTGTGTTACACAGAAAATTCTGAATCTATGAAATTCTGTTACAAATCTAAACCAAAAAAAAAAAAAAAATCAAAACAGTAAATCAGGTAAAAAAAAAAAAATTTAAGTCACAAATGTAGCAGAAGTTATCTGCGTTGTTGACAATTTTGAGGCATTTTGACTTTCTGTATAAAATATCCTGCAACTGTTCCTTGGAAATGTTGATCAATGACATTTTCACAAGCCACCAGGTGTGACTGTACGATGTTTAGGTCTCGCCAAGACAAATGTACTTTGCAATAATCTTTAGTCTCATAGTGAAGATAAATTTATAAACATCCACGTGGTACCATTTTCATTGCTCTGCAGTAGTTTCTTGAGAAGTTACAAGGCACCATGATCATCAGACAACCCCCTCCTTAGTAGGCAAATATACTCGCCTGTGTATAAATATTTATCATGAAATAACTCAGCCAATGAGCATCTTTCTCACATGTTTTCTAATTCATCTAATCAAAATATTTAACAATTAGCACTTTTTTTTTCCTCAAAGGTCGATAATTGCCAAAAATTATATATATATATATAATTTTTGTGTGTGTGTGTGTGTGTGTGTGTGTGTGTGTACAGTGTAACAGTATGGGTCTGATTTCAAACCAGTCTGCTTCTTCATTTTATATATACAGTACTCTGTATCACATGTCACAGAAACTGACCCTGGATCTGTAGTAAATGAGTCAATGCACATCTCCACTGAGAACTCGTGAGACAGCCTGTGTCGCCCCCTAGGCATAATAAACAACGCTCTAAAACAATCTTTTGAATAGTTGGAAGTCCATCGTAGCTCATTTGGTAGATGTAATTATATACGTTTTAAACAGTTCTGGATAATTTGCCCCAAAATGCATTTATTCTGGGGTCACTGTACAACTATTTGGTTTTGACTTTCTGGCAATAACTGGGGCTTAAGGTCATGGGAGGCGCGGAGGATGTTCCAGAGAACTTAGGGCACAAGACTAGATACACCTAAAGAAAACCTACAAAGAATAGGGGGAACATGTAATTCAAACCCAGATCCCTGGAAGTGCAAGACCAATTTAATATATCCAATCCACTCTACAAAATATATATATTTTAAAAACTATATATGAGTCAGACAACCAAGGTCAGACAATCAGGGGATCACTGGGTCAGTTGCCCCTGGTCCAAAAGGGCACTCTAACCTTTAAATAGTATCTTGGACTAATCTGTTAAAAATACGTATTTATGAAAAAAAAAATAGTATGAAAAATACATATTTCTGAAAACTTTGTATAGTGTGTGTGAGCCGCTTAAAAAAAGAAAAGAAGAGACGCAAGCTCTTAGGAGGGTGCAAATGGAACATGCGACAGTCAGTCGCATGACCTCTGGGATGGTGGTTGGAGAAAGGGGAGCTTTGGAGATCATCATGTGCTGGGCATAAGCAGGACAAATGTCAGGCCTGCATACAACATATATGTAGTTTGTGTGTTGTTGTATTAATATAAAATATATTACATTATTATATATTATGTATACGCACAGTTATACGTACGCTATTTGCAATTTGGAACTTCCAATCAGCCTACAATGTCTCCTTCGGTCTGTGTGCGTGAAGTTTGCATGTTCTCCCCGTGCTTGATGGGTTTCCTCTGGCTATTCTGGTGTCTTCTCACAGACCAAAGACACGTGAGCTGATTGGAATTTCCAAATTGTTCATAGCGTATAATTGTGCTTGTGAAGAGTTTTTTTTTTTGGTGCCTCCTGCCTTTTTTGGAGTCTCCTGCCTTGTGCCCTAAGTTCCCTGATATAGGCTTCAGGTTTCCAGTGACAGTACACAGTCCAAAGCGTAATATCAAATGTATAAATAGATGGATTCCAACAGACCTGCACTATTATACAGACACCAAATCAAATCAAATTCCTTATTTCATGTGAGTTTGTCTTTGCAAGGCCACTGATTCAAGACAGGCTTTTTTCTCTTTCTCCCCCCCCCCCCCCCCCCGAGAAGATTCTCACCCTCCTATTGATGACTTTAGAGGATCGACAGACCTGATCAATCGACTGCAGTTGCTTAAAAACCGAGCAGTGACGTTTTAAAAGTGTGTAAACATTAACCAGAGCCTTGTCGCTGCCACAGAGAGCTCAGGCTTCGAGGAAGCACAGTGTGAAATGTGAACGACGGAAATCATTAATGGTGAAGGAGCAGAACTTCAGGTAAGATTTTTTTTTATTATTATTGTTTATTTATTTTTTTAGCATATAGCCATATCTTTAAATATGCACAGAAAAAGAGCAACATTTCCATAACCAATCGTTTCATTTGTGTATTTCACAAATTCTTTATAAGAATCAAAGATCTTTATTATCTCATGAATAATCTCATTATTATCTAAACACATTTTTTCTCACTCATACAAACTCCCACAAAGCTGCTTTGAGACAATGAAAGCGCTATTTAAATAAAACTAGATTGAATCGAATTGAATCTAATCGAATAGAATTGAATTGAATCGAATCGAATCTTCTCCAAAATTGCCTTGGAACCTTGAGCCCATTATTTAGTCCTACTTTTTTTTTTCATCCTATACTGAATTGAGTCGTGCATTTAAATTCTGCGTGTTCAGATGCCATGTTGTTTTACTATTCTCTTTCCTTGCTGTTCTTGTTTTCAGGATGCCTCTGGACTTCCAGCGTCGTGTTTACTTCTGTTTTGTGATCATGTCATCCATACGAACGTCAATCGCTCATTCGCATTCCAACACACCTGAACTGATGAAAGAGGACAATCAGGTCCCGCCTACACTGGAGCACTTAGAGGAGGCTTTCGAAGAGCAAGTAAGACCATTAAGCTCGAGTGAGCTCTCACAAAACCACCTTTTTTGTTCATCAGAAAGCGACAATCTGACACATGCTGACCTTATCTAGAGTACGGTGATGCAATTACTCCAGATCCATAAAGTGGAGTTTTAGAAATCAGTCTTAAAGCTACAACTAGAGCAAAAGTTAGACCTTTACGCCAAGAAGCTTCTATAAGTCTACAAAAAAAAAAAAAAAAAAAAAAACCCAGAGCTTTGACAGTTCCTCTACCTCAATAAAATTACTTGAGTTTATAATTGGTTCTAATAAAGATGTCTGTGGGATTGTTTTATCAATCCTTAGTTACTTAGTTCTGTTTTCCATGCAGCATTTTTTTAATAAATATATTAACTGAGGGTAATAAATTAGAAGCTTAATTAAAAACATTGTAACCCTGACCAGGTAGTTACTAAAGATGGACGAAAATGTGCTTTACGTTTACGGCATTTGGCCGACGCCCTTATCCAGAGCGACTTACAGTTCATCCAAAGGTCCCAGTAAGCACGGTGGCCTCTATTATCCGTAAATGGGAGAAGTTTGGAACCAAACCGATCGATCGGGGGAAAAGGGTCTTAATCAGGGAGGTGATCAAGAACCTGATGGTCATTCTGAAAGAGCGCCGGCATTTTTCTGTGGAGAAAAGAGAACGTTCCAGAAGAACAACCCTCTTGTAGCATCATAGTCAAAAAAAACTTGAAGCTGTAATTGGTGCCAAAGGTGCTTCAACAAAACAAAAAAATCAATTGTTTCTCCTGGTCTGAGAGTCCTTCAGGTGCCTTTTGGTGGGCTGTCATGTGCCTTTTACTGAGGACTGGCTTCCGTCTGGCCACTCCACCATACAGGCCTGATTGTTGATGATTGTTCTTCCGGAAGCTTCTCCTCTCTCCTCATAAGGCTGTGACATAAAAAAGTAAGGAAAACTGAAGCGTTGTGAATACTTCCCGGATGCACTGTACATTTATTTAACTACACATATGAATAGTTAAATGTTAAGGGCCTTGCTGAAGGGCCCAACAGTGGCAATTTAGAGGTGCTGAGGATTGAACCAGACCTGTTGAATCAAGAAGTCACTTAAATAGAACCTGTCTGGCTAATATAAAGCACTGTTTGACAATTATGTAGTTCAGTGAATGATCAGTAGTCTGACGCTTTAACCACTGAGCTAATTTTAGGCTCATTAGTAAAAATCTGAAGTACGGGATCTACCTAAAAGTATCATGTTTGGCAAAATGTAAAATATTGAATAAAACATCCACTACATGACTGCCACGGAGTCATCTCTCCTACTTTTTCAACAGTATAATACCTTCTTCTTTGTCAAAGAAATCTACAAGGCTATCTGAAGAAAAAAAACAAAAACAATATCATTTAAACTGTTTAAACAATATTTGGAAGACATTTCGCCCCTCAGCAAGAATCATATTCAGCCAAATGATTCCTTTTTACATGAGCACGTGATCATTTTCTTGAACATTTATTATAGAATAACTTCCAAACTTTAGAGTTTGAACTACGTAAAAAATAAAATTCTACAGTGTATTCGATACAGTGCTGTGAAAAAATATTTATATTTGTCAGACAGGTTCTATTTAAGTCATTTCTTGATTCAACAGGTCTGGTAGTAATCAGGCCTGGGTGTGACAAGTGAAATTTACCTCCTGAAAAATGTGGTTAGTCAGAATTCATTCATAATTTATGAATTATGATGGGGCATGGGGCAGTGGTGGCTCAGAGGGCTAAGGCACGGAAGATCGGCGGTTCGATTCCCAGATCAGCCAGGTTGCCATTGTTTGGGCCCTTGAGCAAGGCCCTTAACCCTAACTGCTCCAGGGGTGCTGTACAGTACCATGGCTGACCCTGCGCTCTGACCCCAGTTACGCTGGGATATGCAAAGAAGGAATTTCACTGTGCTGTAATGTATATGTGACAAAATAAAGGCTTTAATTACTTACTTAATTTAGCAAGGGAAAGGGGAGGCAATAGTTTTTTTTCACATGGGGCCTGCATTTTGTATTTACTCATTCTATCTTTGAGTAATATTCAAATTTGTTTGATGATTTCAATCATTTAAATGTCAGCAAATACTTTTTCACAGCATACAGTGGCATAGTGTTTAGCACCGTGGTCTCGATTCACACCTCTGGGTCTGTTTATGTGCAGTTTGCATGTTCTCCCTGTGCTTGGCGGGTTTTCTCCTTTTACTCCGGTTTCCTCCAACAGTGTAAAGTCATACAGAGAAGGTTAAGTGTTGTTTGAAAATGTCCCAAAGTGTGTGCGCGTGTGCCCTATGATGGACTGGCCCCATGCTTCCCTGTACAGTACAAGCGGTATAGAGAATGAATGAGCAAGTGATATATCATCCATGACCAAAGAATTATTTTAAATGGGATATCCAAAATTTATCATGTTTAGATATTCAGATGGGTCTCCAGCGTGCATGTACAAAAAAAAAAAAAAAAAAAAAAAAACCTTACCTGCATTTTAGCTTTTTAAATTTTTTTTTTTACATTTTTGTATCTGCTCCTGTGTAAACAAGCCAATTAGATTTTCCCCCTTTCTTTGGAGCAATAAAAACAAAAGGAGTATTCCGGGGATATTTCAGTTGGAGCACTAACAGACACGCTTAGTAGTAAAATATGGGACTTTTAAATCAGCAAACACAAATCATTATATAATATGGCACATGAGTACATTACAAAACGAATGACCTTGAAAATACTACAACGTCAGCATTGTTGAACTCTTTTGTCTTCCATCAGGGCTACTACCTGCAGCGTCTCTTCCTGGAGTACGGCAGCAACGGCACTCTGACCTACGAAGGCCTGCAGAAGTTACTGGGCAGCCTGGGACTGGGCGAGGTCAGCGTCCTGGAGATTAGACATGGTGTGGTGAAACATTCCCCACTCAGCCTGGCTCATGTTCACCAGCACTTGAAAGAAGATCATCATCATCATGATCCCGATGACGAGCATCATCCTCATCATCAGCCCTCGAGCACCGTACAATTAGACAAGTACGAGTCCAGAGTTTATTCACTGGGATCTAATTAACGCTCTTCCACAGGAGTACTGTTGTAACTGATTCAAGGTGGAATTGTTCAGACAGTGAAACACATTGTGGTCAGTGCCAAAACAGCAGGTCTGCACGCGTCAGTAATCCGATTTTAGTAACGCTGTAGGAATTGAGTCTCGAAATGTTCTTCAGCATAAAGCCCACTGAATTTGGCCTTGGTCTTGACTGAGGGTGCAAAAATAATGTTCATGCCATCTTTTATTTTTGTATGGCCAAGATTTAAAAAGAAAGAATTCCTTCTTCAAGAAAACAACCTGAAGTAAAGCCTTGCCCTTTGACTTGATCTCAGCTACTTCTGGTCTTGGACCTGACCATGATGGTCTTGACTACAGCCCTAGACTTCCATGATGCTTTACATCAAGGTTTCCTTAACCAGCATTAATGCTAACATTAGGCTTAACAATTGCTGCTGAATAAATCACATAGAAATCGAAATTGCAGTACGAACCAGTGCAATTAAAATACACATAGTCAGAAATTCATATGGAGAAATTCATACGCCAACATAATTTGAACATAATTTATGGACTCAATCAAAAGCCTCATTCATCAGTGTATTGTTTGTTTTAAACAAGCGGCCTGTGTGTGTGGTTTTGGTAACCAGGAAAGGATCATTTATTGCTTTTTATATAGAAATATATGTATATATGAAGCACTTGTCAAATGAGAAAACTTAAAAGAGACAAGAAAACCTTATTACTTAGCGAAGATCATTGTAGCCATGTTGTGAAAGACTGATTTCAGAAACTGATAAATACTCTGACTCATTCATCGTTTAGATCGCTTTATCCTGTATTCAGTGTTCCGAGGGCCTGGAGCCTATCCTAGGAGACTTAGGGCACAAGGCGGGGTACACCCTGGACAGGGAGCCAATCCATCACAGGGCACAGACACACACACACACACTACAGGCAATTTGGGAACGCCAATTAGCCTACAGGTCTTTGGACTGTGAGAGAAAACCGGAGTACCCGGAGGAAACCCACCAAGAGACGGGAATCGAGCTGGCTGGGAATCAAACCCGGACCCTGGAGGTGCAAGGCGACAGTGCTAACCGCTACACCACCGATAAATACACTCAACAGAAAATATTAGTTGGCTTCATGCATTTACGTCTAGTGCTAATTACTTCTAAAACGCCGTATGTATCAAAATATTTGCAATGTCGTGCAGCCCTAGCCTTAATCATTCAAACGACTAATCAACTAATGTTTGTTCGATCAGTGCTTTAGAATCTGCATAAATGAATTCCAGTATGGCATCGCCATCCGTCATCTCCAGGCTCACTGGTTTGGTCCTGAGCTCAGATAACTCTGTCATGTGGTTCCTTAGGGCTCGGCGGTTTCCTCCAAGACATGCTAGTACATTTATTAGCGTAGATATTACTTGCATGTACTTCAGGGTGCTTGTTGGAAAAGCCAAAGATGACCTTTGAGATGAACGACATCATGTATGAATACATTAGACTATAGCATGGTGATAAACATCAAAGTACAGTATGTTGTTTGCATGATGACTAAAATGTTCTGGTTGTTTTTAAATGTAATATAAATAGTCGTAGGTCTACTATATATATATATATATATAATTTTATTTTTTATTTTTTTTAAATGACTTGGATCAGGACGCCTAAGTGCTTTAATTGGATTAATAAGGTATAATAATGAAATAGAAGGTTGTTTGATGGCTGATATAAAGTTTTTTTTTTTTAAGTTTATTTAACCATTAATTGATTAGCAAATATTTAATTTGGACTAAATTAGCTGATATTTGCTTTCGTATGGCAGTGAGTTTTTGAGTTTGCCAACATCCAGTATGATTCATTTCACACAGTGTCTACGAGCCTGAGACTTTTCATGAAAAGCCAAAAACATCCACAACCGAGGTCAAAGCTGCGGAGCGTGGATCTTCAGGACGCGGAGATGATTTGCAACCTACAGCTTCACCTGGCTCTGAAAAATCATTACTGTTCTCTGATCATCCGACAAAGAACCACCTCCACGAGAATGTGAGTGCTGACTGTTAAACTGTGTGGAGTCAAAGTGCAAGTCTGATAGCTGGCTGATATCATGTGATCAAAGGTAATCATAAGGAGAAATGCAGATTAAGATCGGTCATCATTCAGTCAGGACTTTTAGAATCGATGATTGCTTCTAAGTTTGCCATCGGGACGTTTCATGCTTAAACTTCACAGAAAAGGGAAACTTATAATCCCACAGAATAAAAGCACGAATCATTAATGTCTGTCTTTCCTCTGTTCAGTGTTTGAATGTCACACAGCTGCTGTGGAACTTTGGCTTGGATCATGCGTCTCACATCACCCCGGCTCACTTCACCTTCCTGTGTCCCGCTCTGCTGTATCAGATAGACAGCGGCGTGTGCCTTCGCCACACAGATCCCGACATGCAGGGAGCCGAGAATAGCGTGGCCTTTCTCAGAGGTGATGTAGATGTTCTAAATGATCATGTAATGTTACCTAGAGGAGTCTGATGTTAAAATATTCTTACGAGGAACATTTACAAGCGATCAAATTTACACATCAAACTCATTCATCTATATAGAGAATAGAGAACATAAAACCTCCTATAACCCTCTATACAGTAGACTTGTTAAACGGCTACCACAATCACTCCGGAGTGATAACTGGAAAGAGTAAGAAAATACCAGTAAAATAATATAAAACTGTAAGCAGTCACTAACATGAAAGTACAAATGAAGTAAAATTTCAACAATTTCCAGTGGTTGAGATGTTGGTCTGCTCATCAGAAGGTCCCCGGATCTAGCCCCAGTAACACCTTGACCAAGGTCCTGAGCCCCCTGTGTGTCATAGGGAACATCGGCTGATGAATACTCCCTTCCCTGCAGATTCATCCATCCTCAGTGGCGGTTTCTTACGGGTTGAAGCCAGACACCTGATTGTATCTAAGTAGTGTATTAAGTGTATTAAGAGCGAATGACCTTCGTGATGAACTGTTGTTACCAACAGTGACAACCCGGCAGCTGAGGTTGTGGGATGCTGATCAGACGGTCAGGGTTTTTTTTTTTTTTTTGTATAAACCTCCATTGTTATAAACATGGGAGGAAAAAAATATCCAATATCAAGGACAACGACAGAAATATAATACTACAAAAATATCTTGAAGTAAGCATATTATAACAAATATTAAAGCACATTTATATGCATAGTTTTTAGATTTAAGCTTGAAATTCTTTTCTTATTTCTTTGGCAGATATAGCTTCTTTCTAAAAAGAAAAATCTTTAAAATTAGCTTAATTGTTTAAGCTTTCATGAGTAAATTTCAAGCATGACATAAATATATCTTGATATTTGTAAAAAAAAATATATATATATAAAAATCAACAAAGCCTAAATATATTTGCTCCTATTAAATCGTACTGAATTATTTTTACTTGTTAGAATGATTATTATTATTATTATTATTATTATTATTATTATTATTATTAAAGATGTATTTATTGATATAAATTTTTTTGCAGTGAAGAAAGAAAGAAATGTAAAGTAGTTAAGTTGTTAAAGTGAACTAAAGTAAATTGAGTTATAGGGTTTAAACAAATAACTAAGGTGAAAAATAAATATATAAACTAAGTTTAAAAGCATGATGGAGAAAAGTAGGTGAAGTAGAAAATGTAAAGTAGGTCAAGTTAGGTCAACTTAAATTATATAGCATGTCTACAGATAATAAAGGTCGGCCAAAGTGCTGAACAATAAGCGTCAGGCAAAACATCAATAAAATTAAATAAATCAATAAAACAATAAAAGGCATTGAAATAAAAAGTTGAGTAAGTAAAATTAAGGTTATCTGATTATGCAAAATAAGCTAGAGTAATTAGAATTGCTTAAGTAGGTAAAATTAAGTGAATTAATTGAAGTATAGTAACAAATAAGGTAATGTAATATAGAAAAAGTAGATAAGACAGTAATGTCAGGTACATAGATGTGTAATTTAAATTATAGTAAGTAATATTAATTAAGTAACTATTTAAGTGACTAAGTAAAAGATAAATAAAGAAAAGTATCAAGTAATTGTAAATTAGATAACATCAGGTATACAGTTGTGACAGTGTAATCGTTAGTGATTAGGTCTTACTTTAATCACTTAAAATGACTTTAATTTATGATTTTTTATTCATTATAATAACTAATTAAGTTACTAAATAAGTAGCTAGGTAATGTAAAGTAAATAAGGTACTGTAAGTAAGGTAAAAGTATAAGCAATGGTAAGTGGTTACGTATCTAATTAAGCAACTAAGTAATGTAAAAAACTAAGTAGGGAACACGTAAGTAATGTGATGTAAATAAAATTGTAGTACGTCGTTAAATATTACTAAAACTATTTAACTAACTAAAAACATCTGGTAAAATAAAGTGAGTAGGAAAGTAGAGTTTGTAAGTAAGGTGTATGTAAAGTGTAGGTACAGTAAAGTAGGTAAAGTTTAAGGAAGTTAAGTATGTAAGGTAAAGTAAGTTGTTAAAGTGGTGTAAAGTGACATGAGTAAGTAACAAACAAGGTTAAATAGGGTTGGTAAGTAATGTAAAGCGAGGGAATTAAATTATGAATAATAATTAATAAGTAATAATTCATAATGATGGTAATTTTATAAAGTCCAAATGTACAAAGGTCCAAACATTTGATTGTAATCACATGGCCTAGATTGTATATGCTACCATATACAGTGCACCTGGAAAGTAGTCACAGTGCTTCATTTTTCCACATTCTGTTATGTTACAGCATTATTCCAAAATTGACTCAGTTCATTATTTTTCTCAAAACAATACCCCATAATGACAGTGTGAAATAAGTTTGTTTGAAACCTTTGCAAAAAAAAAAAAGACATAAAAAACATAGGTATATAAGTATTCACAATGTTTGCCATGACACTCAAAATTGAGCTCATGTGCATCCTGTTTCCACTGATCAATCAAGTTCTAGAAACATCACAAGGATGGAGTCCACCTGTGGTAAATTCAGTTAATTGAACGGCACATACAGTTAACAGTTCATGTCAGGGCTGTCCGGCCAAACTGAGCAATCAGGGAGAAGGGCCTTAGTCAAAGAGATGACCAAAAACCCGATGGTCACCCGAGGTCCAGCATTTCTCTGTGCCAAAGGTGCTTTAAAAAATGTTTCTCATGGTCTGAGAGTCCTTCAGGTAGCTTTAGGCAAACTCATGTCATGTGCCTTTTACTGAGGAGTGGCTTCCATCTGGCCGCTCTACTATACAGGCCTGATTGGTGGAATGCTGCAGAGATGGTTGTTCTTCTGGAGGGTTCTTCTCTCTCGACAAAGAAATGCTGGACGTCTTCCAAAGTGACCAGCGGGTTCTCGGTCACCTCCCCGACTAAGGCCCTTCTCCCCGGTCGCTCAGTTTGGCCGGGCAGCCCACTCTAGATAGAGTCCTAGTGGTTCCAAACTTTTCCCATTTACAGATGATGGCGGCCACTGTGTTAATCTGTTAAGACCTTCAATGCTGCAGAAAGTTTTCTGCACCCTTCCTCAGATCTTGGAGGTCTACAGACAATTCCTTGAACTTCGTGGCTTGGTTTGTGCTCTAACATGCGCTGTTAACTGTGGGACCTTATATACCGTAGACAGGTGTGTGCCTTTCCAAATCCTGTCCAATTAACTGAATTTGCCACGAGTGAACTCTAATCAAGTTGTACTCCAAGAAACATCTCAAGGATTATCAGTGGGACCAGGATGCACCTGAGCTCAATTTTGAGTGTTATGGAAAAGGCTGTGAATACATTTTTTTATTTCTTTCAAATTTTTACAAATTTGCAAAGATTTCAAACAAACTTCATTCATATTGACATTGTGGGATATTTTTGAGGAAAATAATGAATTGAATCCATTTTGAAATAAGGCTGTAACATAACCAAATGTGGAAAAAGTAAAGCGCTGTGAATACTTTCCGGATACACTGTAATTGTATCTCTATGTTATTCTACAAACACTACGAACAGACTGTGTATATCGTGTGCTTCCTCTCAGCCCTAGGTTGGGGCTCTGTGGCACTGCTAGCAATCAGTCTGCCATCCCTCGTTGCCCTCGGACTGACTCCCCTGATCCCTCCCGCTGCCCTCCGGTCCTTTCTGTGTCCCATGGCGGCCATGGCGGTGGGCACTCTGTGTGGAGACGCCCTTCTGCATCTACTGCCTCATGTAAGTGACCTGGATAACAGTGAGGGAGGTCAAAGCTTGAAGGATGGTTAGAATAGCAGATTATTGTTATATTATTATCGCATATACAGTGGAACCTTGGATTACGAGCATAATTCGTTCCGGAAGTGGGCTCGTATTCCAAAACACTTTTAAACCAAATCATCATTTCCCATAAGAAATAATGAAAACTCAAATTATTCGTTAATAAGCCCACAAAAATAAATACATAAAAATAATTAATACAAACTATAAAATGAAAATAAAACAAATTAATCTGCACTTTAACTAAAAAAAAAGTACAAATAAATCCTGACAGATAAGTGTTTCCGTTGGTGCGCGCAGGCGCCGTGTGTGAGCGTGTGGAATTAGCTCCTTCCCTCGCCTCGTTTTACACAGTAACACTCCTCCTCCCTCTCCCCACCTCGCTTTTTAAGATTCACAACAAACACACACACACAACGGAAACACCGTTTTAACAGGAAAAAAAGCGAGACTGGCACGAGCGCATACTAAAGGAATCACTTAAGTTTCACAACAAACGGACACACACACAAACACGGAAACACCGTTTTAACAGGGAACAAAAAATCTCTCTGACCTGGCGTGAGCGCATACTAAGGGAATCACTGCTGTAAAGTAAAAAAAAAACTAAAAAACAAATGAACCAGCACCTTACCTTTGAAAAGAATCGCGACAGAGCAGAGTTTCTGTGTGTTTGTGAAGCTGGGCGGGGTGAAAAGGGGAGAGAGCGTCTGTGTGTGTGTGTGTTTCAGTGTCAAATTGCGCGCGCACGAGCAGAGTTTCTGTGTGTTTGCGAAGCCGTGGGGGGAGGGAGGGAGGGGGGAGGGGGGTAAGGTGAGAGAGTGACGCTCGGTGTCAAAATAAGAGTCGCATGTGTGAAACATGATACTCGGCGCTCGTAAACTAATACTTGCTCGGTTTCCGAATAAAAAATTATTAAAAATCTTTGCTCGGTTTGTGGAACACTCGTAAACCACGTTACTCGCAATCCGAGGTTCCACTGAATTTGGTTTGGGCATATATGTAAAAGGAAAAAAAAAACATACAAAATAAATACTGTATTGATCTGGGGCATAAAGACATTCAAGGTCCATTTATATACATGTGTTTAATATTTCATTTTGTCTCTATTGCTCAAAATTGTTACATTCTATAACAATGTTAGAGGACTGTGTAATCACTTGTTACTGTACATACTACATATAGTTATATGTATTTAAAGTGAGTGTGTCTGACACAACCTTAAGAGCTTAAAAGGTTAAAATACAGTATATGACTATTGAATGTCAAACCTTAAAATGGGTCTGATAAGTGGTGCATTAGTATGAACACGTAAATGTACGTCGTTTAGTGCTTATGTGTGTATGTGTTTGTGTGTCTTAGGCGAACTCTGGGCCACACAGCCATCACCTGGATGCAGTGTTAAAGGGCTTAAGTGTCCTCGGTGGGCTTTACCTGCTCTTCGTGTTTGAAAGTGTGCTTGGTCTCAGGCACAGCTATAAGGTGAGCTTCTATAGAGCATTACACAGCGGAAAATACACACACACACACACACACACACACACACACACACACACACACACACACGTACACAGTAAACTGATTTTAGAGTTTGGGATGTTTTTTCTCTCACTTAGAAATCAAAGAAAAGAAAGGAGAATGCAGCAGAGGCCGGGGAGATGACGACATTGCAGGGTTAGTTTAAAACGATGACAACACACTGGAGTTACATCGAGTCTTATCTAGATTTAGTTTGCCAGCATATGACAAATAATGATCTCAAATAATGGTCATGGTTGCCTTTGTATATAAAATTTGCACACCTAATTGTTTCCACCTGATCCTCAAACTAGTTGCTCTTAAAAGCTATTGTGTCTGATGTTAAATTAGGTTTTTGTAAATAATTGATATTTTGATCAATGCAAGAAACTGAATTTTCATATACTGCATTACGGTCAATGTGCATCTTTGGAAGAGCTTACAAAAATGTCTTTGTTCATACGTCGATTAAATAATGTTGTGTTGTAATGAAATGACAGCGGTTACAAATAGAAATCAGACTTTTTTGCATCACAATGCATAATGCATGAATCGATACTTCCCGAGTAATTTGTAATTTCATGAAACCTGTGGTTCTCTTCTTTAGGTTGCGCTGCTCCTGAGCCCTCTGTGAACCCTGAATCGGGTCACGGTCATTCACACGCCCCACCAAATCAAAGCTCCTCCAGCCTCAGCACCATCGCCTGGATGGTCATCATGGGAGACGGGATCCACAACTTCACTGACGGATTAGCGATCGGTGTGTATGTCTGAGCAGGTGAAAGGGAAAAAGACAACAAAAAAAAAAAGTCCTCCTTTTTCCATGTTTGAAACATATTAATATGATACAAAAATGATAGAAAGCGCTGATACTGAGCCTCCTTACAAAAATAATAAATCAATGTCTTTTTAACAAAAAACTGACCATGTCAACATTTTAACACCTTTAAATTCATGACAGGAGTGTTCGAATAAACAATTCCCCCTGCCACCTGTTACTGTAGAAACGATAATTGGTATTAGAATGAGTGTATTAATAGAAATCCTGAAGCCTAATATATTGGCAGAGCTGCTGTTCAAGAACATTATGAAAGACATCTGACCAGCCAGATGTGACAGTTCCACAGGACTGTGCCATCAATCAAGTTAAACCCTTCTGCTGTCTTGTTCTTTGTTCTTCTGTTTTATGGGGCCAATATATCAATAATAAGAGAGCGAGATTTTCATCACTGTGTTACTCTTCGTTAATCATTAAACAGCACCTTGTTTTGGCTTTGCTCAGTGCCCGCGCACATGTCTCACGCTACTCCTTTTCTTTTTTGGCCTGTAGGTGTGGCGTTTTCTCAGAGCCTGACTGGAGGACTTAGTACAACTATTGCTGTCTTCTGCCACGAGCTTCCTCACGAGCTGGGTATAACACTCTCTCTCTCAGTGTCTGCTCAGACCAAGCAACTGAAATATGTTCGAATTAATCAATTAATCATTTTTCACACGTACAACTGTTTAGATAAAACATGTTCTGTCCTAATGCCAAGACGACAAATTAAAGGGAAAATAACCAGTAGCTTTATTATGCTGCAGGGGGCATTTCATTTTATTTCTGTGATGATTTGGTTCAAACTCATTCCCGTAGATTGAAGCATCAATGCAAATCAGTACTGCAGTTCTTTTGGCACTTCATATCTTGATGGGCGTGGTCTTTTCCAGGATGAACCTGCTCACTGAATGTTTGATGATGAATGAAAATTATGTAAATGATATGTTATGGCCTTTATACAATAACCTTAGCACCTTAGAATCAGCTAAAGGAAAACGTGTTCTAGTATAGTTCCAGAGACTTGTAGAATCTGTAGCTGTTCTGGTGGCTTGTAGTGCCCAACACTATTTACTGCTGATCATGACAGTCCTATAATCAAGAGTGCTAATTGTTTCTGCATGTGTGTTCAGGTGATCTGGCTGTGTTGCTGGCTGCAGGTTGGCCTGTACGCAGACTGGCACTCTTCAGCTTGCTCTCAGCCTTGCTGGGGTACGTGGGTGTGCTGACTGGCACAGTACTGGGGCACCAGTGGGCACAGCACTCACCCTGGATCCTCACACTCACCGCCGGAGTCTTTCTCTATGTCGCACTGACTGACATGGTGAGAACTGTACCTTTGGTTAAGACTCGAAAAATCATGTTAAGGCAATGTTTGACTTGACTTGACTTGTATGGGTGCTTGTCCGCATGATAAACCATTTCAACTGTGTTGTATGATAAATGTTTTTGTCAATGATAGTAAAGGAACATGTGTGATTTGTTGGTATAACAGAAATGTTTTCCTATAATTTGTCTTAAGGGTGCACTTACCCACCGCTTACCAACAGTCCCCAATATTATATATTGCCCTAATTAAGGGGCTAACAATTCTTGGCACCCTCTTCTTCCTTGTGCTTCCAGATGCCCGAGATGCTGCACGGAGATCGAGGTTCATTGAGTCCTCTCAGCTCTTTCCTCCTACAGAGCGTCGGCTTGCTCACAGGAGGCGCCATCATGCTGTGCGTCGCTCTCTTTGAGGAGAAAATCAGCATTAGTTTAGGTGATGGGTGAGGGTCAGAAGACTGTGTGTGTGGAACCAAAGAGCAGCACCGAACCTTGCTAAAATGGACAGACGTCTTTGAACATGCGATTGTGCCTGAAAGGACGGTACAGGAAATAGGAATGCTGCTTCAACCAGGCTCAACAATCTTTTAACTGATTTGACTGCATGCAGCTTCGGGATTTTTATTTATTTTTTTTTTTTAAAGCTAATTCTGGTGTAGCATTCTTTTGATATCAATAAGAAAGGTTGTTCTGTCACTCCGAGTCTCTGAGTTTTATATAAGTTATAAAACTTTTATAATATAGATTTTAATTGTGAAGTTTCATGGAATTTGTAATTTATTTGTAAGTGATCATTGATTAAAACTGTCGTGTGTGAATATCTTTAGCTCATTTATCGGATTTAGTTTGTACTCCATTCTATTAATGCTAGTCAGCTAGCTAAGCTGACAGGATTTATAACCGTTTATATACAGTTAAATGCTAAATAAACAACAAGCTAGCCCGACAGGATTACTAAAAAGTCACATAAAAAAAAAAAAAAAAACTCATACCTATCTAACATGAAATGATTTCTGTCATGATTTGAAGTCAGATTTCTTTCTTTTTATCAGCTAAACACTTAGGATATCTAAGAAAGGTTATTCTCTAATGATTATTAAGTTATTAATAACATTTCACAGAATTTCTAAGAGAATCTTAAGTCATATTTATAAACCTGTTTATGTATAAAGATAAATGGATGGCTAAATAAATAGATTTTTTTAAAATAAACATTTATTCTAAACTAAACCTGAACAGAAATCACAACTAATTCTAAATACACTAAGACTAGCATATGCTAACCAGACAGGATATTCGAAAAGATATTTCTAAACATGTTTAATGCTAAATATACAGCTAATATGAGCTGACCTGACAGGACTTTAAGTCATATTTAAATATGTTTATCATATTTTCATCTTAAATTAAATGGCTATCATGCTGGATTTCTGAGAGGATTTGAATTCTATTTATAACTATTTTTCATCTATACAGCTAATGCTAATGGTAGCCAACTAGCTAATATGAATTAACCTGACAGGATTTCTTAACTTTTTACATTTAATGCTAGATAGATAGCTAATATGAGCTGACCTTTATGAGATTAACATTTTCAATAAATATTTAATAATCTTAAATTAAATAGACGGCCATCATGCTGGATTTCTGAGAGGATTTAAATTCTATTTATAATCATTTTTCATCTATACTGCTAATGGTAGCCAAGTAGCGTATACTGGACTGAAAGTGTTTGGACAGGATTTTAAAACGATATTCTTTATCTTACTGATAATGCTAGCCAACTAGCTAGCATGAGCTACCCCGACAGGATTTCTAAAAGGATTTTGATGTAATTTCTTAACGTTTCACATTTAATGCTAGATAGACAACTAATACGAGCTGACCTGACAGAATTTTAAGTCATATTTAAATATGTTTATCATATTTTCAGCTTAAATTAAATAAATGACTATCATGCTAGGGTTAGGGTTAAAGGATTTTAATTCCATTTATAACCATTTTTCATCTATACTGCTAATGCTAATTGTAGCCAACTAGCTAATATGAAATAACCTGTCAGTATTTTAAAACCATATTCATTATCTTAGTAATAATACTAGCCAACTAGCTAGCACAAGCTTACCTCACAGGATTTCTGATAGGACTTACATCAAATTCATAATTTTTTGTACTAATGCGCAATAATTAATAGGATGAACTAACCTGACAAGATTGTAGGAATGAAGTATTGTAGGTTATATTTCTAAATGTTTACTGTTCATTAAGAATACTAGCCAACATGATTTCTGTAAAAAAAATTTTTAGTCATACATTAACAATTCTATTCACCTTTACAAGGATCTTTACTGAAAATGGTAGATAGCTAGCTAAAGGGCAAGTCAAAAATTATATTCACTCTGGCTGTAGAACTTATTTTGATAATTTTTAAAAAAAGACAAATACATATTTTCAACAATTTTCTTGCTTTTTAATACATTTTGTCCATCTGTCAACAAGCTTTCGTATTCCCTCATTTAAAAATCTTTCAGGCTGAGCTGAGACACAAATGCAGCACTTCAGTCTTCACAGCAATCAGCTAATGTTTGACTTTCAGTTGGTGATTAATGATGTCTCTGTTCCATACTCAGCTGTTTACACTCAGGCTCATGGTGACAAATCCATGTCTCATCACCAGATTCTCTTTAAGAAACCTTCAACTTCCTTAGAGTATCAGTCCAAATTATGTTTGCAGATATCCAAACACTTCTGTTTAAGCTCTTCCTCGAGTTGTTTCGAACCAAGGACACCCTCGGACCACAAAAAAAAAAAAAAAAAAAAAAAACACTAATTATTACACATTACTCTTCTTCCATGCAAATCACAAGTGGGGTATCCCTTTTTGTTCGCACTACAGTTCAAATGAACATGTTCATACAGTAACTGCACAGCAGTGACTGGGGAGACAGTAGCCTTGAACAGAAAGCACTGATAAGACAGAAATTTTCTATAACATGGGCTTGAGTGCATTTCTGAGTTTTTAAATTTGGTTTTTAAAATCCTTAGTGCTAATGTGTGGGAGATAGCTCATTTGTCACGGTTTGTATAGAAACCGCGACTTTGTTTAGAAGTCCCACCCCTGCTGACCATTGTATTGAGTATGGAAAAATTTGACTTATTTAGATTTATTTGCATGTGAATTTACCAATAATGGAGCTAAAAATTATAAAGTAATAAAACATGTGCCATTGTCACAAGGGTTTAATACATGATGTAAATGTAAAGACAGATTCTTGGAGAATTCATCTCCAGAAGAAAATCACACCACTAATTGTTTTATTTAGCAATAGCACTTTATTTCAAACATAACCAATCCTAAGCCACAATACTGAATGACAAGACCTACTGGCTGCAGCATATTATGAAACTGGCAAACGCAAAATGTACAGGATTATCTTTTTTTTCTGTATTTTAAAGTCAGAGAGACCGAGTTCATATAATACCAAATTCAAAACAATGATAAATGTTCCTTCTTAGTTAAATACATGTTACAGATGTTCACATCTGTTAGTAACAATTAACCATTTACAAGCTCCTACTAGGAATTAACAAGGCAAAGTGCTTTCAGGATTGCATCGTCACACAAAGAAATGAATGGCTTAAGTTTCTTTTTTTTTTCTTTTTTAATGGGTGGGGGCACAGCTAGGGGCTCAGGGTGTGTGTGAAAGGGTGTGACGGGGGCAAATGGGGATGGGGGGGGGGGTGTTGTTCTTCCTTAACGACTCATGCTTTCAGGACACTACAATGAACTCGCTACAAAGGTCCAAAGGCTGAATGGTTAATTTGATTTTGGAACGGTGTAAGGCTCGGGGGAACTGGACGTACCCCCCTCGTTAGTAACGCTGACCTATTCCCCTCCCCTTTCAAACCCCCTAACCTCCAGTAGAAAATTAAAATTGTTGCTTAGGTACCAAAGTCATGCACCCACCCGCACAATGCCCGAAACTCACCCGGAATCTCGCACACACTCCATGAAGAGTTGTAAACTTGAATTGAGGGCTCACAGTGAACATTGAGAGGTGATTAAGGGAAGGAAAACAGAGATTAAAAGAAAAAGAAAAAAAACAACAATACAATGGAGAAAAGATACAGCAGGTATAATATAAATCAGAATATACGAGCTGCAATAGGCTGATAGGCTTCCCTGTTTTTAGCAAACGTGACATCATCAGAATGATGGGAGGAAAGCATGAGAGGTGGGTTAAAAAGGGGGGAAAAAAGCTTTTTTCTAATACAGTCTGGCTTCACATTCCAGTGGTACTCTGCTGTGTATACACTTTCTCATGTTACACTGACAGACACACAATCAAGCACTTTTTTTTTTTGTTTGTTTTAAATATTACCGCTTGTCGACGATAAATTACACACACACGCACATCTGTTCCATATACATATTTTTCAACATTTCATCACCGCGGCAAGATTCAGATATACATCAAGCTGCAATACGCAGAGGTAGGAATAATGCTACTACTCCTCAGAACGCTGATACAAGTAAATGAACAGTTTAAACAAAAACAAAACAAAACTCAGGTTTGGGTCATGCTTTAAGCGAAGGCAGTAGATGTGAGCGTGATCTGTTTTGGCTGACGCAGGGGTTCGAGTGATGGTAAACGCCCCCGCTGTGGTCCCAGGCTTTGAGCACATGCTGGTGATGGCGTCTTTTCCTAAAGTTAAAAGGAGAAAAAAAAAAAAAAAAAAAAAAAAGAATACGACGACAGTATTTGCAGATATGCTGATGAGGTATACAAGGTTTGATATGACCCCATACTATAAATCTCACATACACGCGCGCACACAATACATACACGCACAAGTGCACACTAATGCATACACACTGGGTGCTGCCTGACACGATCAGAGCATAGTATTTTTGCGTCTCTATTGTAACAGCAATTTATTAAATTTTTTTTTTTTTTTGGAAAAAACAGGAGGAAAAAAAAAAAAAGTCTCATAGACTTCGGGTCGTTTGTGAAACCGGATTCAGGTACGAGACCCGAGCGGAACGCAGCCAGTCCATTTAAAATGGCCTGAAATCCTGTACACAGCAAATTCACATTCAGTCTGACTGAAGTAAGGCTCCCTCAGTGCTGAAATTTTACATTTCTAACACAAGGAGAGGGTGTTTACCTAAGGTGCCACAGAAACAAAGGGAAAAAACAAAGGGAAAAAAAAAAAAAAAAAAAAACATGAGCCAAAAGTGACCCAGCAAATTAAAACCTTTCAAAATATACAATTGTCTCTTAATTATATTGCTTGTTTTAGGACAAAAGAAATTGCGTCACTGGCCGTCTCTACGGAATCGCAGATTGGTCCTTGGCCGTAAAATACTCGGCTATGTTAAGCAAAAATAGATATATTGTCATCGTTAAAGCAATGTGCTCACTGTGGTTCAATTCTGAACACCTCACTACTAAAAGAAAAAAAAATTAAAAGTGGATGTGCATGAAGTAATATCAGGGGTGGACAAATCAGCAGCCTGTGTGTGCCAAGCTATTAGAATTTAATTTAAAATAGACTGCACGTTTTTTCTCTTTTTCCTCGCTCAAAGATCAGTAAATTGAGGAGTATTTTTTTTAAAAAATTTTTTTAAACCAACAAAGTACTCAGTATTTACTTGCGCAAAATGGAATTCTTTATTTGGTATCAGAAAAAAATGTGCTTCGCAGAGTTGTAACTTTGACACCTCCTCTGAATTTCACCACACGCTTCAGCTGAGACGTGATCTAGCGGATGGGTAGGTAGTACTGGATTTTAAATAGGTTTTAACCCATCAGTGTGCATAAATTTTCATATAATCTAGCAAAGCTTTCAGGTCATGAGATTTTAGGGTAAAAAAAAAAAAAAAAGTGTTCGCTAGCATAACACAATAAGTTTTCAAGTATCTAAAATAAGCTAGGAGAGGGCAGCGTAATTTATTAATTTATTATTATTTTTAATGGAGTTGTCCACCACTGAATATATGAATTTTGGTCAAGAACGAGTGGACGATATGGGGAAGAAGAAAAAAAAATCCTTGACTTGACATCTTCAAGATATGCTTTAAATTTTTCATCTTGCTTTAAAAGTGCCAACACATCTATGGAGCCATATTATAAAAGTTTTACTGGGGGTGGAGGGGAAAAACAAAAAGATTGTAACACCCAATCAGTGAGTAACAATGGAGCTATAAAAGCACCAACACCTGACGATAAACACGATACACAGAAAAGCATATCATGATTGCAATATCGATGAGATTTCACCATATCGCCCAGCCCTGGTTTAGAAATCTTTCAGTCTTTGTTGCTGAAAGCTAAAGTGAAATTTCCTGGTGCAGATTGCTTTAATCACACGGAATGTTATATGGTTTTAATTTCAGATATGCTCTTATTTTTTTTCTTCTCTTGAAAAAAAAAAAAAACAAAAAAAAATAATTTGAGATTTTCCTTATCAAGGTTCAACCAGAGAAGAGACTTATTTGTAATAAAGACTGAACATGCTTTTCAAAGTTTGCTCAGTAAATCCCACGGGTCCAGTCTTTACACACACACACGGACCAGAAGAGAAACGTATAATTCACTAGTTCTTAGTCCAGACCTATCGACTCATTCGTACCACAACAGGCCAAATCAGTAAGCAAACTCTTAGGCATTTTTTGGTAAAAAAAAAAAATAATAAAACACACACAAAAAAGATCAGAGACATGAAAAGCTTTAAAAAACTCGCACATAAAGAGGCTGAACAGTCCCGAGTCAAGCTTGTGAGTCACAGATGCTAACTTAACGGCAAACTGCTTTGGGAAAGAAAGGAAATGGAAGATCTACACTAGCGCACCCACATACGCGTCAACCAATCACAAAAAAAAGAAGAAGAAGAAAAAAAAAAGAAAGCTCTCTTTTCTGAATGCTAGTAGTATTGACGTGGTCTGATGCCCATCACAGTCGCCAGCAAGTCTTTATACATTCCACAAGAAAGTGCCACATTTTTAAATTTTTTTTAAATGAAGGCAAAGCCAGATGGTATTAAAACACACGCACAGAGACACACACACAAAAAAAGTGGTCGATTTTACGAGGACATGTTCCTCCAGTCAGAATGCTATGGTGCACGTCGGAATTATTGCACTTCAAACTAATCCGTTTCGGGGTGGATACTACGACGCTATTTCATCACGAGATAGAAGACGGTTCATGCTGGACGTTCTACGAGACACGGTTACAACCAACTTTAAAATGCACAACCACACGAAACACGGCACACGTCTAAAAGTTCACTAAAGAATTCACACTTCAGGAAATTAAATAGCGTTTTTTTTCTTTTGTGTTATTTTTATTTATTTATTTTTATTTATAGTTTTTTTTGTTGTCCCTGCCCCTCCCTCCCCTCCCAGAATTCGAATACGTCACTAGCTAGCACGGATACAATTTGATATACAAAGATTATTCGGTCCGTTGTGATGTCACAAAGCGACCCCGGGCTTTTTTTTCTCTTCTTCGAGGCTCCTGATTGTTCACGACACAATACTCATGTAGAAACTAGCCGTTGATCGACGGATTTTAATTTACAACCGATTTTTGATCGTTCGTAAGGCTCACTAAAAAAAGGTATCAATGGAAGACCGTACCCTGTGGCATGTAATTAATAACAAAAGGCACAATCTCACATATTTACCACATGGTGGAGGAATCTTTCAAAAGACAGTATAGATGCTTACAGACTTGAACAGGATAGCAGCATGCCACATACAGCACTAACATAGACTGAGAAAAAAACTGCTTGGTCAGTTTTAGGTTGGATACGAAATCGGCTTCATAGCTTTGTGATTGGATTTTTTTTTATTTATTGTTTTTAAACAACTCTCGTTGGAAAAAAAAGGAAGGAAAAAAAAAACAGATTCCTGCATAGCTTTCGTCACATATGATCGGATGGAGTTTAAAGGGATCCCCATACGCCTCGTATAAAGACTAGTCTAGTCAGGCAATGCGTCGTTAAGGGTGTTAATCTATTTAAACGAGCTGCCGGTGAGAGAAAGCAGCTGTGTGTTTGTTTTCAAACAACATTCATTCATTCGCATATTAAACAGCACTGAAATTTTTATTGGATCTCAGGACAAAGCGATGACAGTGTAGTTGATTGGATTTCACCCTTCGTTGAGGGAAAGGACATCAATTTTAGGTCAGAAGCACCTACAGACTAAAAATCGTTACTTTACAGAAGGCCTCGGAGCGCCAACTTATTAAACGAAGTGAACGGAATCTTAGTGTATACGCGTGCATCACAAACACAAGCACAGTTTTAATTTATATATGCGTATATATTTATACATTTATAGAGAGAGATTTTTTTTTTATGTTTGAGTTTTGAGGTAAGATCACAGGTTAAACACAACTCAAATCCTTCCAGCATGTTTCAGTGCATGTCCGTCTTCCATTTAACCCATCGCTTGTTCCTAAACTACAGAACATTTATGCTGAGGAAAGAACAAATAATAAATAAAGTGATGTTTATTTATGAAAAGCTTCCTGCAATGATTAATTTATAAGCAAGGACACAGCTGTGTGGTTTATACTGTATGTCTCCTGTATATGAAGGAAATAATAAAGGATGGGTTTTCTTTGAAATTCCTAAACCGATTTGATGATGATCAGTAGATACATTATGTATATCAAGAGATACACAAAGACGTATTGGGATTTTTATGACTCGCCAAAACAGATTTTTTTTTCTTATTGAAAGTTTTTTTCGTTTATTAAGTTTGGATTTGAGGTATTATAAAGTTGCAATTCCTCCATTATCCAACAGGTGGTGCACTCAACTATTCACACAGCACAGAATCCTGTGTGCTACGAGCTAATTATCTGGCAAGTTTGTTTAGAATTGCAACTAAATCTAAAACTGGGGAGAAGTGTAAAAACATGATTGTGAACAGAATCGTAATTCAGATCGAATCGGCACCTAGGTATTGTGATCTCGTATCATGTGGTCCTTGGTGATTCTCTGTACAGTTCAGATTCAAAACTATCTAATTTGCCTTTTGTAAAATTTAGCATTTGAGGTTTCTTTTATAATAATAATAATAAAAAAAAGTGCCAGGATTAGCGATTAAACACATCAGCAGACGGTAAACAATTACCACAAAAACACGTGCACCAAACGGTCTTGTCGCGGTCTGCAAATGTTTGCGTTAACGTGGTGCGGACAAAAAGGACTTCTCGTCTTTAAAATCCTTGTCTCTTTTTAATCCTAGAAAATTTGACGGTTTTTTCCTTCATCTGACCTGACTGATGTGTCGCTGTAGTCGCGTTATACATCTCGTTTAAGCTATAAATGCCACGCTGTACATGGTGGAACCTCGGTTCACATTATAAACTATTCGATAATGATGAAGGGTATTAAAGGGTTAACATCAGACTGTATTTAAAAAAAATAAAATAAAAAAACCCAATTCTTAATACACCTAGAGGAACAGCTAAAGCCTATCATCACCTCATTCATTATCTTACCTCCTATACCCCCCCCCCCCCCCAGAAGAAACATGCTGCAGACACTTACAACTAAAAGCTAAAATAATCTAAAAATAAAAAAACACACACACCATTAAACACACACTGTTTCCTAATTAGTCCTTGAATAAAAAAAAACAATAAAACAAACAAAAAAAAAAACTGACAAACACCTCTTACGCGTAACCTCTCTGGCATTAGGATGCATTCTCTGCAGATATGTGTGCTTCTTGACACAATCTCGCCATCAGAGTACGAGACCCTGTGTGCGTGTCTACACGTAATATATATATATATTTTCTTTTATTTTTATGAAATCTTCTCTCAAGTGCTGCAACTGCTTGCCCGGTATACCGTTTCCTCTTAAGGCAAATCGCTAGAGATAAATAGGACGAAGCAGGAATCAAATAGGTATTTAAATATTGCCTTAAACGGATGTGTCTTCAAGTAGTAGGGACGTTAAAAGTCCACTGAGGTAAATTAGACATTCCATCAGTCGACACCACCTTCGAGAGCATCAACTAGACATTAAAACACAGACACGAACGGATTATTATTAAGACGCACTTTGTAGTAGCTACAAGTTCTCCTCTTTTCTTTTTTTTTGGATGCAAGTTACAGGAAATCCTCCCCCCCCCCCCACACAATTTTTTTAAAAATAATTTGACATTATTTGAAGCGTTAAATAATCCCAAGCTTGATCGTTAAGCATTATTTTGATGAAAAAAAAAAAAACAGCAAAAAAACATTTTATTTCTATCCTTCTGACAAAGTTAAGGCATTTCATTTGACACATATTGGAGAATTTACCCTTGAAAACAACCACTAAATTTTTTCCATAAATGCCTTTTGAGTTCATATGTACTAAAACTTGTAAGTCATGAAACTTTCATATCTTTTAAGCCGGTAACATGATCTGACACAAAGCTAAGGAATGGCTTTTTAATTTGAAATCATCCTCCTCCTCACACCTTTGCGTTCTTATAGCTTAATTTGAACTATTATTATTATTATTATTATTATTAGTGTTATAATCTCAAATAAATATGAATTTGGTTTCATTGTAGATCATGCAACATATATAACTTTTGGAATTCATTCACGTTACTCTATAAAATCGTTCATATGAAGTGCAGAGAAAAAAATTATGGCACCAGTTGTAAAGACGGACCATTTTTAAAAAATAATTCATTTATCTATTTATTTTGCACATGGTCGGTTGTTCAGCTAAAATGCCCTCCTCTAACTCCAAGAGCTTTACACAACATTCGGCTACAAGATATTTAGGTCCGGCTCTCCTCTACCTCCACAAGCTGCCCGTTTATTCGCCACGCACACGCAGACACATGCGCGCGATAAGTGTTCCCGTGTACGGGTCGCGGATAAAGGCTGCGATTACAAGTTTTCTCCGATTACTAAATGGCACCTGATGAGAACAGAAAGTACTCTTCAAACGAAGAGGTGTGCACTTTTTTTTTTACACTACAAAAATTTCACCTCGACTTCATCGTATTTAGAATCAGTCAGTCAATACAAGTGGCAGTGCAAACGGATTTTAATGCCTTGCTGAAGCCCCGTGTGTTCACATTTCTCATTTTGTCCCCCACCCCCCCTCTCTGCTGCCCTTCTGCATTCGGGGGGGAAAAAAGAATTAAATAAAAAAAAAAAAAATTAAATTATGCACCCTTATTTGGGTTTGTGAGAACTGCGCGCACACGTGTAAACACATATGTAGCTGCACGTGAACAAACCAAAAAAAAAAAACCGAACTTAAAAAAGTGCATTTTTTTAAATAGCTTTTTTAGAAAGGACAGTCAGAGGTGGACATATCATAGATTTCATGTTCGGATATTCAATTCATAAGTATTTGGAAAGTCAAAGTTAACGCACTTCGAGTTAGTATGATCAACCTACAAAGATGATTAATAAGTGTTGATCTACCAAATCGCGAACCCTAACCTTTGACATCATTCTCCAGACTTTGACACCATTTTCATGAGAAGCAAAACAAACACAGTAATACCTTCTTGATATTTTGTCCAGGCAGCGAACATATGCTACATCAAAAACTTTCTTTGTAATCAAGTTCTCGTTTGCTTCTCTCTTATACTTAATGCACTTTGCACCTCCTAACCAGCTCGTTATCCGCTCCATTACATTTAGTTATCACAATGTCTTAAAAGTATGATGTGTCCACCTCCGACAAGAACACGTCGTAATCATCATTTGTGCCCTGCATCATTTGCTCATTTTAGATTTTTTTTTTCTCCTCAAATATATGGTTTATGACTATTTTATTGCGAAACTGTGATAGGCCGATCCCCCTGAATTATTTTATATCAGTACACGCCTACGATCACCCAACACCCGCTAAAGTACTTCAGAAATATATTTTTACATGTGGGGAAAAAATTTTAATAAATAAAAAATCTACTACTGCTTCAGTTCATACGTTTAACAGTTCCAATGGCTTCAGTGAGACTCGGGTTAACGCAAGATAGCAGCTCATACCATCTCGGTTAGATTCCCTGTGGTCTCAAATATATCGGAAAACGCGCCAACCTAACAACAATAATTATAATAATAGGGGAAATTAAAAGCCCTTTCGACTGATTGTCTCTTTACTAATTGCGCAAATATTGCATGTCTCGATATATATATATATATATATATTTTTTTTCTTTCTTTTCCGAATAATATTCCGACCCTAATATTTTTCTGAAACGTTGTGGCTTGGATGTAAAATGAAAAGGAAGCACATTTGTACACTGAACAATTAATCAACCTTTGGCAATAAGGAAGCATTCGGTGGATAAACTGAACTAAACGAGGGGAGAAGGGGCAACAGATTTGCACCTCCAAGCGGGTGTTTATTTTTCGCCAAATTAGAAACGCTACGAAATTAACGCAACTTTGGTCATAATAATAGTAATATCATCATCATCATAACCCAAATCAACCCTAGGTGAAAATCAGCAAGATCACGAAAAGGTCGCTGATTCTCAGTTTGAGCTTGTGAATAGCAGAAGTTAAAGCCATACACCCTGACGAGAAAAGCTGCTCGAATTAATCATTTAAAAAAAAAAAAAAGAAAAAAAATTCCCGATCCTTCAGCAAAAGGCTCGACTAATGATTCATATGGCTAAAGTTAATAGTCTGTAGAGGAAGCACCACTTAAGCTGTGAACGGTGACGAGTCGGACTGAACAGACATTTTGGAAAGAAAAACCTGTTATTAAAAAGGCACTGCGAGAGCAGCTCAACGCAACGCGAGACATTTCGATATGGTTGGCTGGGAAAGCACTACACCCAGATTCCAAGCCTAGCAGCCTCCGAGTTTCTCAGCCAATTCCCAATATTTCCCAGGTAGAAGGTGGTCCCCTAGGAGTAAGGATCAGTTTTCGAAAGGCCTACGTCCGATCTGATGCTTGTGCTTTCGGTTTCCTGTTCAGTTCACCGTCGTCTGCGTGTCGTGTCGGATGACCGATGGTACCCTGGTGCTACTACTACTTTATAAGCTGGAAACGACTAACACGCCTTCTGTGTAAACCCATTGCAATGTTCCCAAGTTATTCCTTCCTCAAAAGAAAAAAAAAAAAAAAGCCTACAGTAAACATGCACCATTTTTGACCTTTCGAACCCAGAGGTCATTGGTCATTTGGCTTAAGGTCGTATGGTTTCCCTTGTCTCAAAAATTAAAACAAACAGCAAAAGAAAAAAAAAAAGAACCTAAAGAAAAGACGAAGCTTTTTTTTCTGCTAAGTTTTGTGCTGAATTTGATTGCACCTGACATACAATGCATGAGCTTAAAAAGCAAGAATCAAGTATGGGATGGAAATCTGGTTGGACTGCTAAACACACACAAAACTATATTTTCTCTCTCTCTCTCACACACACACACACACACACACACACACACACACACACTTATTTGAGACCATCTAATACATGGCCCACACCTTCATGCTTAGTTTACAGTAACCCGTTTTAACTGTTCCTCAGGGCAGGCTGGAAATTCCTCTGCAAGGCCACAGCTTCTCATAGGAAATCCACACACGCACACACACACACACACACACTGTATCTGTGACCAAAAGAAAAGAATAGAAGAAAAAAAAAAAGAGAAAATGAAAGCAGCTGCATAATACTAACCTTAGCCGAGTAAACTGGGCTTAAATGAACATTAGTCTATAAAACAACTAGCTAGCGCTCATGGAAACTCGCGCGCACGAGATGGCTTGGTATCGTAGACTTCTCGAAAACGAGAACTAGCAAGCATTTAAAATAAATAAACTCGTTCGTTCCTAGTCATCCTCTAACAGTAGTAAAGAAAAGCGGTGGTGATGGGGGCAGGAGGGTCGTGAGGCTGGAATTGCATATCGTTTTTTTGACTAGGTGTCTAGAAAAGAAAAAAAAAAAAAGGAGAGAGAAAGACAGAGACAGACAGACAGACAGAGAGAGAGAGAGAGAGAGAGAGAGAGAGAGAGAAGACCAAACTGAGCATCCATACACACAAACATGTTATGTGTGTGTGTGTGTGTGTGTGTGTGTGTGTGTGTGTGTGGTTTGTCATAAGGGCTCTAGGATGCAGATCGGCTCACTCGGTCAGACAGCCGTCCAACCCGAAGGCGGCGCCGTGCCGATCTTTGCCGTAGGTGTGGCGGAGGCCTCCGTTGGGCAAAGGAGGGCAAGCGGCTGTGATGCCACAATGCTTGAGCAGGTTGAGCCTGGGTGAGGACGGGGAGGAGGAGGGGGCGCTGGAGGGAGAAGGCTTCATGGTCGAGAGGATGAGAGCGAGGCAGTCGGCCACGGCTTTGTTGGGAGCGCATGCCAAGGCAGGGGTATGACCTGAAACGTGTATAGAGAGAATAAAACACACCATCAAACTTAACTCTAAAACATCCTTCTCTACTGAATCTGTTCGGCTGAGAACACTCATACCAGAGATCATCTCATTAAAGAAAAGCTACGATTAGGAGTGTGGAAAACTTAGTTGCGTACCCTCTTCATCCACTGCCAGCACTGTGGCTCCACGATTGAGCAAAGCCTGAACCACGGTGGCCAGACCGTTCCTGGCTGCGATGTGAAGAGGCCTAGAGGACGGAGACAGACAAGAGTTTAAACGTTAAAACTAGGTTGTCAAGCCATCACATGTACACAAATGGAAAACATGTATTACTCTAATTACAAGATCTGAAACATTTACACTGAGCAGTTTAAATGTAATTACAATCATGCAGCATCAGTTTATATTCAATTCTATACACTCACACTCATGTCAAAAATAATCACATATCTACAGGTAGTCTCCAACTTACGAACAAGTTTTGTTCCAGGAGCACGTTCGCAAATCGGATTTGTCCTTACGTCAGAACAAAGCGACACTTGTACGTCTTTGACACAAATATGCAATATAAAGCATACTAATCCACTTAATTTGTCCCGTTTCCCAAAAACCATAACCACGCCTAAGGAAATTAACCTTATATAACCTTAAATAAATAATAATTTAAAAAAAAACTCACATTTGAAGCATGCTGTTGGTTGCATTGATGAGAATCGGGTTGTGGATCTCTTTCAGGATCAGCATGGCGCACATCTCGTGAGCCTGTAAGGTGCACGACAGTTTAATGAAGATGGTGAGAAAACTAGACTGCACAAAACCAACCCCCTTTATTTACAGTTATTGTCTGTAAATAACACCGAGCTGAGAGAGGACGGTACCTTGCTGCAGGCCAGATGCAGGGCAGTGTTTCTGTTCACATCCAGAAGAGACAGGTCAGCTTTGGCTCGATGCAGCAGCAGGGCTGGACAACAACAATCCATTACTCCATCAGTGTGACTGCTTTAATGCTGAAGTTAATGAATTTGAAAGCAGAGTGATACGTTCAAGCCTTACCCACAGCGCCGCTCTTGCCCCTGTCGGCAGCCACCATGAGCGCCGAGCGTCCCGAGTGGTCCACAGCGTTGATGTCGGCTCCCATGCGCAGGATTAGGAGCAGCCCGGAGACGTCCTCGGCTACGGAAGCAGCGTGGAGCGGAGTTCTGCACGCAAAATGTAAAAGAAAAAAAAAACATTGAGGGTGCTAAAATCAACAAAAACTGCATATTTGTCCTATTTGCACGAGATTCGCACCTCGTGTGATTTTACTAAATCATCTCCCTGATATGATATTTTTCATACAAATTAAAATTTTATTTGTGGTACATTACATAAATATTACAAATAATATTAAATTTCATACAAATAAAGCCCTATTCAAGCTTTTTCTCTTTTTCTGCACATTGTATTGTTGTATGGTGTATAGCCATATGACAGCACCCAAAATAAAAAGGCACACAGGAAACAAAAACCTTGGGGGAAAAAACAAATTACATACGACCCTGACAAATCTCAAGACCGCATTGTAAAAAATATGTTGGGTCATTTGTTGGGTAGTTTTTATTGTACAAATTACAGGTAGTCCCAGACTTCCAAACGAGTTCCGTTTCGGGAGCACGTTCTTAAGTCCGATCTGTTCTCAACTCCGGCAAAGCGAGACTTACATGGCCAAAAACCGTAATCACGCTCCCGGACTGATTCATTGAAACTAGTGAGGCAGACACACACTCAAAAAAAAAATAATAATAAAATAAATAAATAAAATTGTATATAATAATTGTAAATATTGGTATCTGGTGCACTACAGTGTCCATTTTACAGTGTCCAATACGTGAGCTACTTCTGTGATTGAACTGGAAATAGAACTGCTGTCCGTTCGAATCTGTGGAACTTCATAACTCGAACGTTTGCAAGTCGGGGACTACCTGTACAGACATGACCAATTTGCAAGATTAAGATTACATACAACCTCCACGATTACTACAAATCACCAAGGTCCCCAGGTAATACTAACCCCGTGTAAATAGGACAAGCGAGACACTATCATGACTGATGTTTTATCATCAACGTTCACCGATCCAATTTTAAATTTATAAAAAATTAAAAAAAAAAAGTTAATTACACAAAGGCCGTTGATTTTTTTGTTCTTCAGAATTGCAGTAAGTAAATAAATAAAGCTGTGGATACACCATCCATTAACATCATTACGCTATTACATACTAATATCATGACACGCTTTCACAGACCTTCCCTTTGCATCCCTTGCGTGGACCAGTGATGAGCCGAAACTGGAGTTCAAGAGAATTTCCGCAGAACCGCTATGGCCATTAATTCTAAAATGGGGAGGGGAGAAAAAAAACAAACAAACAAACAAAAAAACACAAGACCGTTAATTATAACTGTTGTCTCTTCTGAAAACTGATAAACACTGAGAATATAAAACCTGTGCTTTAAATGTGTTGAACTCACAGAGCACAGTGCAGTGGGGTGAAGGGGTTTCCCTCCTCGATACTACATGGTTTAATTTCAAGTAAAACTTCCAAACAGTCCTCATGACCTACACAATACGTACAAAAAAAAAAGTTTCAATAAAGAGTTCATCTAAACGTTTTATTGCATTGTATTCCAACTAGTTAGGACGCGGGGGTTAGAGCCTCACCGTGATAGGCTGCCCAGTGAGCGGGGGTGAAGCCGTGGCAGTCAGCGATCGGATGGTGCGAGTTGGTGTGGTCAGCAGCAGACAACATTCTGGCCAGAATCTCAGCATGGCCGCAGGAAGCAGCCAGGTGGAGTGCAGTGCGGCCCTGGACGTCTTTAGTCAGGACCGCGGCGTTGTGGGACAACAGTGCGGTCACGCAGTCCTCCCAGCCGAGCAGCGCCTACAAGAAAGAAAGTGGTCTGGTTAGAAGAACTGGAGAGAGAAAAAATAAAATTAATTAATTAAAGGATAGTATTAATCATATCATACTTGATGCATGTGATTGCAGAAACTGCGGCATGAGCATCGCTGCTCACACCCTTGCCTGAGTCTCCTCTTATGTTCTTACTACATTTGCCCGTGACTTCACGTACAAGTGGAAATTTATTGCACACCCATAAGCGCGTTAAAAAAATAATAAAATAACGCAATGCCATATGCGAAATTTTGAGATGAACTAATGGTGTTTCTATTTAAATTAGCAGATCCTCTCTTCCCATAGGCCGACTGCAATGAAACAATATTTTACCTTAAGCTCGGGCAAATAAATTTGCTCAGTAGTTTTTACGTGATGCGACCACAGACAGACAATTTCAAAAACTATCCTGATGTGTCCTGTTACTCATCTTATGTCCCGTCAAAAAATTTTTTCAAAATATCTTCATTGTACAGACGCGCCGTTAAGCTTTACAGGTTTATTATATGTAATAGAAGATACGCATCCAGAGAAATAAAATCTAAATCCACTAGATGGCAAAACAGAACCAAAACATGCAATAAGTGTCAACCACAGGATACGTGGGGACACACAATTAAAGGAAAACGCTGAGAAGAAGAGCATTCTGGAGTACATCACAAAATCATAAAAAGGAGAACAACTTTTGCCATGATCATGTTAGGAACCGGCAAATAAAAGTCCATATTCCTCTGCGTATACAGTATATACATTTGGCTGTGACGCAGCACGTTGCATTTTATGGGAATACTGCCACCTAGTGCTCAAATGTCAGACATATTTCCTGTTCCACCATTTTAATACGCTCAGATTTACTTGCATTATAAATGTGTAATGTTGAAGTGAAGAAATGCATGACAAACTGGTTAAATATAACCATATATATTCTGCGTTTTTATAATATCCCAAACATTGACTCTTGCCGTGGTGATAATATTCTAAGCCCCGTCTGTACGTACAGTCGTGACCATGCCTGTTTTCTCCTTTTTTAACTTTGAGAAATTGGCCAGCGCATGCTTCGGCAAAACGTCTTTTCGAGGTAGTTATGGTTACTTACTGATGTCAAATAATCTCTAGTATGTGCAATAATTTTTTTTCTTTTTTTAATCAGTTTTCAGCACTGCATATGGAAATTTTGTTGTTACATGTTTATGGATAAGCTTCATAGCTAACCTGTGGGTTACACACATGCCGAACCGGTTATGAGCAACCTGTAGAAATCTACAGCCTGGTATATAACCTTCAGGAGAATTAATCAGTGTGATGAACAACACGGCATATAACTAGAAGACTGACCGCTCTGTGAAGTGCCGTTCTTCCTTTCCTGTCTCTGGGATCGGGACACGCACCCCGCTCCAGCAGCAAGAGCACGCCGTCAGTGTGACCTCCCAGTACGGCTAACATCAGAGGAGTTCTGCAGAGGAGAGTCAGAGAAGTCAGTCCGGCTGATGAGGTCATACAAATTAAAAAATAAGAAGTAAAAGTATCAGTTCTGTTCTATTTACATTGCGCTTTTCATAAAAGATTTTACTATAAAGCAGCTTTACAGAATCCAAAAAATGTGTAAATATCAGGACAGTTGAAGAAAAAAAAATACTGCATGCAGAGCTTAACAGTATGGATTTCTTTTAGTTCAAACCTCAATATTAATTAATAAAATGCTAAATATAATTATTTTATACATAATCCTCTATAATCCTACTGGCCAGCTGCAAGAAATATTACTTCAACTTCATCATTTAAAATGTTGTCTTTGACAGTGTCTTCTTGTGTTGTCCTTTAAGGTTAACTTAAAGGACAACCGTGTCTGTTTAATTGGTTCATTCAGGTATCAAAACAAATGGACTTGGTTTATTTATAGTTTGTTTAGGCCTGCAAAATAAAGATTTTTCTATAGTAGATCTTTAAAAAAAAAAAAAAAAAAAGTGTAAACTTTTTTTTTTTTAAATGTTAAAAGTTGGGGCTGCTCAGGTTCACCAGAAACAAAGTAATTTGCTTATCATCATCAATCATTCCGGATCTTGGAGCTTGAATAGAAATCAGATTTGGACCCTTCAGAACCACTGGTCTACATGTATCTATTCAAGTCTAACCCCTTTTTAACCAAAAAAAAAAAGACATCTTTCTACGGTCACACACACACAACCATCCCTGATGTCAGCACTGTGCTTAGAAGAACATATCCCTCTTAGCTAGATCAAATAAACAGCTACATAATAAACATATTGATTATTTCAAAATGCTGGTATTACATACACTGTTTTTATCCCTCTATTACCACAGTATTTTTTTGTTAGGACCGGTATCCCAAACAAGACTCCACGGACGTGCGTTAGTGCTGCTGTGAAAGTGTGTGATTATTAGATGTTCACTCACTGTCCCTCAGTGTCAGAGACATTTGGGAGGTCGGGCTCCTCCTTTCTGGACAGCAGCATCTGCAGACAGTCTGTATGGCCGCTCGCAGCTGGAGCACACAACACACACATCACATTTGTTTGAATTGAAACTATTCATGGTCGTTAAAGTAGCACTGCATTACAGCTCTTTATTAGCACATTATTATTATTGTTTTTAACTTCACATCATGGAGCTGTGACTAAACGTCACAAAATACACATACGAAGGCAGAGAAATATAAACTTCAACTGATGCGCCGAGTTTACCTGCGACATGGAGAGGAGTCCACTTATTGCAGTGCTCAGTAAGCAGGCAGGATGCTGACTGGCTGAGGAGCAGCTCCACACAGCGGGCGTGTCCTCTATGAGAGGCCACGTAGAGCGCCGAGCGTCCCGCCGAGTCCAGCACGTCCACACACGTGCCTGACTCCACCAAGACACTCACACACTCCCAGTGTCCTGCCTCAGCCTGCCGGAGACGAGCAAATGATTGAACTTTAACAAATTCATACCACAAAATTACTTTAAATATGACGAATAACAGCCGCATGTGGGAATGTGTCTTATAAAACAATGAATAATAAGTTGCATAAAATGTTAAGAAAGACAAAACCAAAAACTTACTGCTAAGTGTAGAGGACTGACGGGTCCAGTGCTTTCTGCATCGCCTGATGTGTTGTAGGACATCAACAAAAGCTAGAAAATAAACAAATATTTTTTTGTTTAAAATCAACTACACATAACATTTCAATATTTGGAAAAAAATTATTCCTAATATTACAAAGCTGTTTATGTGACTAAAAGCAGAACTCAATCAGTGGCAGGAGGCGGGAATCGAACACAGACCCTGGAGGTGCAATGTGACCGTGCTAACGACTACGTCACCGTGCCACCATCAATGAAACATCAGCACATTAAATGCATTTTTGGACGCATCTATTATGATCTGATCTCTCTGAACCTAAATGTGAATGTTTTTAATCCGTATGTGTCTATGCAATCATTTCAAATACAACATGTACATAATATGAGTAAATGAACGCATCAAGAAAGTTTTCGGGATATCCATTTTCAATTTCTATTATTAGTTCATGTCAAAATTCAACAGGTGGAGCTGTACATTTCTTAAAATGCTTATGGAGTTTGCAATTAAATTCCATGCAGGAACCTTGTTTTAAAATAAAAATTTGTTCCATGTCATTTTTCATTGATATCTTGTCACATTAAATATATAAAGATGATTTATTTAGTAAACATTTTCGTATTACATGAAAAATTCCTGCAAAATAAATGTGCCACAAAAGAAATCTTGTATGACAATTTTATAATGGTCTCAGTGGCTGTCACGTGACTAGGGATCATTATAATAATAATAATAATAATAATAATAATAATAATAATAAATGAACATATACATTTATGTTGAAATAGAATAATTTGATAGAGATGTACGGAGCAAATCCGTGGCATTTAAGCTCATAACAGAGGGAAAAAAAAATCTGTGGATCAAATAGGGCTTTTGAAAAATCGTGTCATGTTAGTTGCTTCGCCAGTCCTTCGTGAGCAAGCAATTTTCAAGCAGTTACCACTTTACAAATCTTAGTTGAACCGTCGAGCCTGTATGGTACGATGTGACAGTATTTGGATTCACTGTATATACACTAAGAGTATAAAAGGACTGAAACCTCTGAGGTAATTGTGTTGGAGCTGTTAAATCATACGTAGACTTTAGAGCTATGCGATTTAATCGACTTTATTAGATTTAAGCTTTCATTAGTTGCTTCATTTAACAGAATTGATGGGGCAGTTTTCGATTCAGAACCGACTCACTTTTTAATTGTTATTTAGTTAAACTTAAACATTAAATGGTTTAAATGTAACAAATTCCTTAAAACAGCTTTTGCAGAAAAAACTAATTTTTTTTTTATTTTATAAATCTAGCTGGTTCTTCTTCTTCTAAAATGTTTGGAGCTTTACTGCCACATACTGGGCATTCAGGGAAGACAAACCCACTTTGGATGAGACAAGATAATCTCTTACCATATAGTTACAATATCTTAAATTTATTGCACACAATTGCATTTATGTAAAACTGTGCCATATTACCCTTGTGCAATTTGTTTGCGAGCAACTATATTGTTTTTCTTTTGTATTTATACACTGTACTGTCCCTACTTTATTTTTTTTGTTTGTTTGTTACTGTAACAAAGAAATGCTTCCACTGTGAGACGAATAAAGGTGCATATTATCTTATTGCTTTAGAATCGAGAACTGATGAACTGAACAGACCGACAAAAAATTATTAACCAGGGTAATTGATTTAATCGCACAGCTTTACTGGACAAAAAGAAAAACACGGGATGGTTTACATGGATCACAAGTTTCTGCCACTTCTTTTGTGTTTGTTTTTTCACCTTCAGTGTTCATGTATAGAGAATATACCTTACAGATTCATTACTATGCTAACATATAACTATGCAAGAAAACAAATTGGAACCGTTTGCGTGCGCGCATGCGTGAATACTCACCAGCTCGAGGCTCTGCTTGTTTCCGTGGGCAGCCGCATAGTGGACAGCGTTGTATCCTTTAGAGTTGCACAGGCATGGGTCTGCTCCGTTATCCAGCAGGTACTCCACACACCTTCACACGCACACACGAGCATAGTTATACACAAGACAGAGAAGGAAACTACACAATTTTTTTTTTCAATCTGTAGTACGATAAACAACTCCTCCAGTCATTCCAGAGTGAGTTTATTCTAGGTGTGAATGCTGCAAGAATAAGAAACAGACTGATATTCCCCCGAGTCAAATCCTCAAAGGTCGAAATGTCACATGGCAAATTAAACAACATTTATAGTGCTCCGAGATGTAGCTTCAAACACACTAGATGTTAAACAGGATTAGAATTGCAGCTGTTGCAAATTGTTAACATAAGTATTTAAAATATATAAATTATATATATATATATATATTTTTTTTTTTTACCCTCACACACTTCATGACTAATTCTATTCCAGTTATGAAACTAACTTCAGCTCATTAATTTTAATGGCAACGGTGACGGTAAAAAATAAATATATATAAATGTGACATGCAAAACATAACATTCACACAAAAGGTTGAATCAGTGGATTGACATGAAAGCCATACATGAATGACTCCTTCTCTCCGTCCTCTGGACTCTGCTGGCCTCGGTCCACCCTGAGAGAGAGAGAGAGAGAGAGAGAGAGAGAGAGAGAGAGAGTGTATTTAGTATAATCCAAATCATCTGCTATTTAGCATAACCTAAATGCGTGTATTTAATAACTGTTCCCGATTTATTTTGTCCCAATACTGTATATGTATTACGCCCATGCCGATAAAGCTCGTTGAATTAAATGGGAGCGAGATAAATAAACAGAGAGTCAAAATGAAGACAGAGTGAAAAAGAGATGGTGACAGCAAGCGCCAAAATGAGAGAGAGAAAATGAGAGCAAAACAGCAACAGAGAAAAAGAGGGAGAACAGAAAGATAGAAGGAAAAAAAAAGAGTGACAAAAGCATGCATGGGGTTGGAGAAAGAAAGAGTAGAGAGAGAGAAGAGACAGAAAATGAGAGAGAGTGCACTAAACAGTAACCGAGAGAGGACAAAAGGGAGAAAAAAATTTAAAATGTGCCAGAAGATAGAATTAGAGACAAAGAGAGAGATTATTATTATTAATTCAATTTGGTTAATAATCGACATTGTTGCAAAGCAGCTTTACACAATCAAAAGAATTATTGAAGTTTGTATGACGTCCATCATTAGGTCATTATTATGATGTATGCTTTCCTTTTTACCATGATCACGAGAGTCACTTTATTTAGGACTTTAAATGTCCGTACTTTTATATATATTGCTGTGTGTTTTTTTTCCCCTTAAAATTTATCTACTACTGTTATTTTCTTGTGACTAATTTCTAAGCTTTGGCAATACGAATGTAAATATTTTTGTCATGCCAAAAAAAAAAAAAAAAAGCTACTTTTAATCTTGAACCTTGAAAGAAAGAGAAAGAGCAAAAGAAGCGCACAAGAGAGGAAGGGAGAGAAAAACGGATATAAAAAGAGTGAAATGGGGTTATGGGAGAGAGGGTGGAGAGAGAGATAGAAAAACAGAATGACAGAAAGAGGGAGAGAGAGTAGGGGAAAAAAAAAAGAGTGACCGAGGAAGGAAAAGAAAAAAGAGTGAGAGGAGTGTGTTACCTGCAGAAAGCAGTGGAAGCAGCGGAGTAGTGTAAAGGTGTGCAGCCGGTTCGGTCAGGCTCGTTGACCTCAGCTCCTGCTCCTACTAGAATCACCACACACTGATACCTCCTGTTAGCAGCCGCATAGTGCAAAGGGGTCCTGTGCAGATCACACACATGTACGCATTAAAACACACACACACACTTCCTGCATCTTGGATTATAACCAGGGAAGGAGTTTCTAAGTCTTACCTCCCAAACCTGTCTTTCTTATTCATGTCTGCGCCACTGCTCAACAGCAGGTTCAGACATTCAGTGTTTCTGCAGAGCGAGAAAGAGAAACTGAGCACTGATCACATGACCACTTCCTATTTTTAAAAAAGATGTCGCTGGTTTTTATGGAAGCGAACAGAAAACTGAGTGTGTGTGTGGTAGGAGTGTGCTGTGTGAGTGCATGGAGTTGCTCGCTGACCCTCCAGAGGCAGCAGCGTGTAGGCAGGTTCTCCCGAACTCGTCCGGAGTGTTGATGTCGAAGCCGGCTGAGAGCACGTGCTCTTTGCTCATCGACAGCACGATGCTGTACAGCTGACCTGCTCAGAGGGTGAGGGGGGGGGAGGGGAAGAAGCCATTAATGATACCTTTAGATCGAGAGTGCAGAGGCCCTGTTCTGTGATTAACGATTACGACGTACCTGAGGAGAGCAGCTTGCGACAACAGTCAGAGAACCCGTAGAGCACGGCTAAGTGCAGTGGGAACATCCCGTGAATCCCTTGCCTACAAGAAAGAAGGTGCAGTGCACCAGAGACCAATATTTACAATTAAATACAATATTTTTCCAGCGTGTAAATGAACATAAAATGTCTAAAGTACAGTATACTGAATGTGTGATTTGGGGGTGGGGGGGATAATTCTAAATTCGGGAAAATCCTAAAGAAAAAAAGCGTTCACAGTCCGATACAGTGGAAAACAGCTCAGAGACAAAAATGCCATCTGGGATTCTCCTCGCGATTTAAAGGCAACTGTTATATTTAAAGGTGTGAGGTTAATTTCCTTACGCGCAGTTCTCGTTTTTGGCCACAAGATGGCAGTGTCGGGGGGGAAAGGGGACAAAGATCAAGTCAAGTGGATTGGTATGCTTTACATTGTACATCAGTGTCAAAGGTGTTTGTAAGTCGCGGACTACCTGTAAATGAATACACACACACCTGGCTGTATCAGCGCCATTTGTCATTAAGGTGCTGATGAGCAGCTCATGGCCATACATAGCAGCAACGTGAAGAGGAGTATTGCCATATCTGTCCACACAGTCTATCTCCCCACCTATGAGAAGAAAAAAAAATGTAAGCACAAGGCTTTAAAAAAATTAAAAGAAAAAGTGTGTCAAAGAAAAAGAAAGGCTACTTCACCGTTCTGAATGAGGATCTGGGAGCGGGTGAAGCGTCCGTGGATGGCTGCCATGTGAAGGGGGCTCTTGCCTTCTTTGCTCTTTAGAACAAAGCAAAAAGTGTAAATGAACAGTGTCCTACAAGTCTGTATGCTGTTTACACGCAAGTGTTCTTAAAAAGACAGGAGAGAGAAAAATAAATAAATACATTTCTAGGGTGTTGTGAGTGCAGCCTACCTGCATGTTGACGTCAGCCCCGTTGTTGACCAGCAGCTCCAGACAGAGGGCGCCGTTGGTGGACACGGCAGCCAGGTGCAGGGGGCTGAAGCCTCGCTGGTTGGGCTGGTTAACGTTCGCGCCGCGGTTAACCAGCTCATTAGCGACTGCTTCCTGCCCCATGTAGCAGGCTACATGCAGAGCGGTGTTTCCGAAAGAGTTAGGCTCATCAATCTGCGTGCGCGCACACACACACACACACACACACACACACACACACACACACACACACACACACACACACACACTTAATAATATTTTCACAAGCTCTAATACACATTTTTACTGCCATCCTGTGTGGTACGAGTGAATTATGTGCCATGATAGAAATAATAATTATGGCAGACGACAGATACTTCTTTCATTTAGTTTTAAGTTAAATGTTAAACTCTTGTATTTGAAGTTAGTTTGTATTGTTTAAATGCTGTGCTTTGAAGTGAGAAAACTAATATTAGCAATGGAATACAGTACAGACCAAAAGTTTGGACACGCGTTCTCATTCAAAGAGTTAGAATTTTTATTATGGCAAGAAAAAAGCAGCTAAAGAAAGCAAAGTAAAGAAAAACGAGTGGCCATCATTACTTTAAGAAATAAAGGTCAGTCAGTCCGAAAAATTGGGAAAACTTTGAAAGTGTCCAAGTGCAGTCACAAAAAGCATCAAGCGCTACAAAGAACCTGGCTCACATGCGGACCGGCCCAGGAAAGGAAGACAGAGAGTCGCCTCTGCTGCGGAGGATAAGTTCATCCGAGTCACCAGCCTCAGAAATCGCAGGTTAACAGCAGCTCAGATCAGAGAGCAGGTCAATGCCACACAGAGTTCTAGCAGCAGACACGTCTCTAGAACAACTGTTAAGAGGAGACTGTGTGAATCAGGCCTTCATGGTAGAAGATCTGCTAGGAAACCACTGCTAAGGACAGGCAACAAGCAGAAGAGACGCGTTTGGGCTAAAGAACACAATAAAGAAAACTCTTTGAATGAGAAGGTGTGTCCAAACTTTTGGTCTGTACTGTACATTTAATTACTATTTCCACTCAGTTGAACAAAAACATGATGGCTCTAGGTTTGTGTGTGAATAAAGAATAAAATATATACGTTTCTTTTATTTATTTTCCAAATTGTTTATGTAGGTTGCATTGAGAGAACAGTTTAAAACATATAGTAGAGTCAACGGATGATTCGGTTACAACTCATCTTTTTTAAAAGGTTTTAAGTTTTTTATAGCTTAAAATAAAATAGGGGAATAAAATTAAAATAAAATAGTGCTATTTACAAAATCGCGCACATGGGTATCATATCGTATTAGTGACTTAAAAATAAATCCCTATTACTCATACTCCCGCCCCCTTCACATTCATGAAACTAGTCTGAGATGGTTAATTTATGACCATGAAGGTAGAGCTGGGCGATATGCCCTAAATCTCGATTTTTTTTAAAGACCAAATTCGATTTTAAAGCGATTTTTTGGCTTAAAATAAATAATAATAATAATAAAAAACAGACAGTATAGGTTTTTTTATTATTATTTACTTAAGCAAAACGATATAACCAAACATTACCTGCTTATTTGGATTAAAAGTATATATATTAAATCACAAACAATTTTGCAAACCACTTGCAACTTACATGCTGAATAAAATAAAACAGGAGCCTGACAGCATTTTTTTTTAACTATGTATATGGGCATAATGTCTTTAGCGATATAACACAACATCAGTAATATCTTTCCATCGAGGCCCCTCTTATCATATGGGATACAGTGGGGAAATGTGCTCGCTGTTTTCTCCTGGCTTTTAGCCGGTGTTTTCGCGCTGCCGCTTGTTTTGTTTAGCTCGCAGCGGCAAACACGACGCCGATTCAACAGTATGTCTCTGTTTGAGGTGCGTAAGTAAATTAGTCGTGCTCGAGTAAATTAGCTTCTTTTAGTTGCCACAAACTTCAGACAAATTTTGCACCTGGCTTTGGCTTGTTCAATGTGTAAAGTTGCGAACCCGAATAATTTCCATACGACTGAAGAAACGTGCCTCTGTTGGAAACAAGCTCTTTGGTTTCATCAGAGCGCATTTCCCACGTGAGTCACGGAGGGGACGTCGCAAAACTACAGAAGCTCGCGGTGCCGTACCAAAGTGAAACTGTAAAGTCGATTTAAAACTCTCACAGGTGAGCGGTTAATTAGGCGCACCATCATGTGGTCGGACAATCTTGCCTCTTAATTATTCTGCCATTGGTGCAATTACAATTTATCTAATATTTTAATTAAAAAATCGCGATATCTTGATTTAAGAAAAAATTTTAATCGTCTTAAAACGCAAATTCGAAAAAATCAAAGGAGCGTAATTAAAGCAGTAGTTGTTTTGGATTTACGTTCCCCACACCATTCTGTCATATACATCACCCTGGACTGTTCACACAAGGCAGGGTGAGTCTGTGGATTCATACATACTGGCTGTGACAAATTATAATCCTACACCATGTTTATGCAGAAATTAAGACTCTTTAGATGAAGTTGTCCAGTTTTGACCCTCGGGGCTTTGTGTTCTTGTCTGAAAGAAGCAGAACCCGATGTGGTGTAGGCCGCCCGCCTAATCGCCTGATGTACTAGGATGCTTTTCTCCTCACACAATCGGACAGAGTGCTTATCTGTAGAGAGTCACTGTAGCTGTTTTGTCGGTTCAAACCAGTCTCTGTCGAGTATCTCTACTCACCGACGGGTGTTTCTTCACCTCACTGGATGTTTTTCTTTATTGCACCATTCGTATAAACTCCAGAGACTGTTGTGTGCAGCAATCCCAAAGGATCAGCAGATCATACCCAAGCCAGCCTGTTCGTGCCGTGGTTAAGATGACCAAGGCCACACTGTTTCCCCGAGCTGAGGGTTTGTGTGAGAGTTATCTGAAGCTGCTGGTCTGTATCGGAGTGATGTTTTTTTGATTGATTAGATTACCTAAAAACAATTCCTGTTTTCCATGCGAAAAGATTCTTTGCTGTATCATGTGTGACCATGGCGATTACTGTGCACTCAAAATGGTGCCATCCTCGCTTAATCATACATCTTGCTTTTTATTTTTATTTATTTATTTTTTAAATTATTTCATTAAAGCACGGTGTTCTCATGAACGCTAAAGGCGCGTTTATCTTTCATATCATAAACTCGGTTTGCTGACCTCTGCTCCGTTCCGCAACAAGTACTTGACCACGTCGACGTGCCCGCTGGCGGCAGCGGCGTGCAGAGGAGTGTAGCCTCGCTTGTCCTTACAGCTCTTATCGGATCCTTGAGACACCAGTAACTTCACCACCTCCAGATGACCTGGAACGGAAATAAACAAACCTTATATTAAAAAAATGCCACATGGTGAGTTACACCAACGTTCGAATAAGACTGCTGCAATCCTACAGTCTGACGCATTATAATTCCAGGATGGATCATTTATACAAAAAAAGGGGGCGGGGGGTCTTTTGAGAAATGACTCACCGAGGTAAGCGGCCCAGTGGATGGGCTGCCTCTCTTTCTTATCACTGGCACTCAGATTGGCCCCTCTGTTCAGCAGCAGTTTAACCATCTATTAATCAAGATAAACAAAAAGATAACGAAGATAAGCTGATAATTAGGATACTGTGGCTTCCCCGTCCCGATCTGTTCATGCTTTTAGTAAAAGGTTTAAAACTCGCCTCAAAAACATTTAAAGGCCATGCATCAAACAAGAGATTATGACAAATATTTGTAAATACCAGTATAAACACTGCAACCTCCAGCATGTGGTACTTACACATAAATGGTGTAAAAATGTACACCTTAACTCCAAGGTTGCTATAGCTACTAGCTAAATATTACATATTACAGGTATTAACCATCAGTTGATTCTACTATACGTTTTTAAATCTTCTTTTAACACAGCATACATTAAAGTTTTGTGAATACATACTGTACATATACATTTTATGTATTCAAATTCGCATGGAATCCCAGAGCCATCATGTTCTGTAATTTAGAGAAGGCATAGCGAATTCATCCTCATTTGTGAGTACAGATTTGCTAACACTCTGGCTTTTACTTCAACGGGGGCAAAGGATCACAAAATGCTTAATGGCTCACGTCAGGAGTTTCGGGTCACAGATCTTTTTTTGGATCAGTACAAGACGGGAGACAAGTTTGTAGAACTTGGAATGCTTAAGTAAAGCAATTTTACTTAAAAAGTAAATGGTCTTTATTGAAAACAACATTGAAAATGTCCCAATGTTCACGTAAAACTTTTAATAAAATATTCAGTACTAAATTGTTAAATTGAAATGCAATGTGAGGTATGGGCTTTTTTTTTATCATGTTTTATTCTGCATTGTCAATTAAAAATATATATTATACATAAAATCATCTTGGCCTGGAAAATGTGTCTTGGGCAGGTACTGACCAATGAGATTAATTTTAGTAAAATAAAGTGCATCTATAACGATCACACTACTAAGCTCAGCAGTTGAGATGTTGGACTACTGATCAGCTGGTCCCAGGTTCACACTCCAGCACCTCCAAAACATTATTCCCACCAAAGTGAACCAGGTGCTAGTTCCTGTCTGGGCTTAGTGCCGGGTTCAGTGCTGATTCAATAGCGACCTGCCTAAGATCATAGTTAAATTTTTTTTTTTTTTAATGGGCTTGAGAGTCACATCATTAGGTCACTGTATACCTCTGTGTACGTCTCTACTTTCTCAGCGATGCTAGCGGCAAAACGATGCTACCAGCATGCACAACAATAACGGCGGAATACTTCAGGCTTTATCATTACTAGAAAGCATTTGAGCTGCACATCGAGTTCAATTTTTAAAGATGGCTTTGTTCTAGTTCAGCAAAGTGTTGGTGCTGCCAGGGAACCGTTTTTTCTGTCTTTAGCTTTGTGCTTTGGCTGTCTGAAAACAAAGAACTGGTTAGAAATTGGGCACCTGCTGCGTTGGTGGAAAAGGGGTACAAGCTGGCACTGTTGTGCTCTTAAGCGACGTCCTTTACCCTCAACTGCTCAGAAGTAAAATGGTGTATAAGGACATCTGCCAAATCGCATGAATGTAAATGCAATACTTACAAATAATACTAAGAAATCCTGCCTAGGTGGGATTCAGCAGCCCCACCGCCCTCTAGTGTGATCTGGCAACCCAAATCGTACAAAACGCACACAAATGTACACAAATACAATTAGTATAAAATAAATAAATAAATTAGATAAATAAATAAATAAATAAAACTCAAATTCTTCAGAATAAGCAGTTTGTTAGTTGTTGCTCTGGAAATCTCTGATTCTTTGCAAATCCAGTCATTAAAATAAAATAAAAAAAATGCTGATTATTATAGCCCAGGTGATGCACCATACTCTACACTGTATTTATGTCACTAGAAGTGGCGACTAGCCAACGTGCGCATGTAGCTTGAGGTGGAGAAAGCGCCTCACACTACCGCACTAAACGGCATCCCTGTGTTATGGCTCATTAAGCATTCTTCTTTAGTGCGCGTTATGCGGTTTGGGACGCAGCCATGACTTCGCTCGACGCGCGTTCAGACTTGGCAGCTGCGTGGACGTCACTGAGACCGTAGAAGTGACGAATAAGTGATTCTGACCTCGTGGCAGCCGCTCTGGGCGGCGTGGTGGAGGGCGGATCGGCCCGTGCGATCGGCCATGTTCACGCTGCTGATGTGGGACAGCAGAGCTTCAGTGCAGCGCATGGCTCGGTTTGCCGAAGCGATGTGCAGTGCCGTCTGCCAGAACTTATCCCTCGCCGTCACGTCAGCCCCTTTTCGCAGCAGCAGCCCCACCGCCCTCTGTGTAATAAATAAATAAATAAAATTAAGATATCACACCCACGTACATCTTTTCAGACTGTAATGCGTTAAAACCGCTGACTCACCTCGTTTCTGGAGGCTGCTGCTCGGTGTAACGGCGTCAGCCACATGTGGTCCTTCGCATTAACGTTCGCTCCTGAAGAAGAAAGCGAACACGACGGTGATGGAGTGATGTGTGGGCAAACAGGTGAAGCGGTGTGAAGAAATACCAAAAGAATACTCACCTGCTGTAATGAGGAGGTCCATGATATGGACGTCTCCCAACCAAGCAGCAGCGTGCAGAGGTGTGCGTCGCTCCTGGTCCTTAAACGCAACAATTAAAAAATAATAATAATAGTAAATCTCATAAAGCTTCTGCATCCTGTTTAACCTTCTTCAGAACCTGGGCCTGTATTCACAGAGCTTCTTAAGCCTAAAAGTTGCTCCTAATGATGACAATATCAGAAAATTCTTAGAATTATGACATTTTCTTAGACTTGCTCCTTAAATTTAGGACTGAATCTTAGTAAAGACAAAAATGATTCACAAAACATCTCAGCACTAAAAGCAGCTCCTCAGGTAAAAATTGTTAAGAGTAGAGAGGAGGACTTTTAAACCGTTTAAGAGTTTCTATAGAAGAGGACGAAATGGCGGAAAGACGAAATATTCTCCAAATACTGAACGCAAAACTAAAAGTAAACACTGCTCTTCTGTCCAATTTGGTTTTCTTCCTTCCAGCTCTCTTGGATTGTTGACTACATATCATCCAAAAGTGCAATAGACTTTCCTGCAATCATGCACATTGGTAAAAGATGAGCCATTTTGCTCCCATCAATCTGAAATGGGTTACAAGTAATAAAATCAGTACAGTAAATAAATGTAAGAACTTAAATATAAGTTGTAACTATTGTGTGGAAATTGGTTGCTTCAAATGTAGACACATTTTCAACATTTGGCTGTTTAATTATGTTTACGATATTTAGCCTATAACAGAAACTTTGTAACCTTTATTCATGATTATACAATCTCTATATATACAAACATTATGATTTCACTGTCTGTTCTATTATCATATAGTCTATTTTCACAAAGAGCACATTTCAAGATCTTTGCAGAGGTCAGAGGTTATTTTTTATCACCCAATCACAGTCCTTGAATTGCTGCATCATTCCTAGCAACGGGGTCGACCACACCCCCTCACTAAGATAAAGGTTTTTGTACTTTCCTTATTCAGAGTTGCTCTGAGAAGTTCCCTAAATCACTTTTAGTCTAGGACTCCCAGCTAGGACTTTTTAAGCCAAGATAGCTTAAAAAGCAGATTACTATTTCACAACCTTAACAACACAGATTAGAATCTGCTGCCATTAGGACACCTGACGGGCTGGCCACCGGGCATGACATGGAACTTTATAGCTTACAACACATTTAGAGCTCATTGAGCTGAAAAACTTTCGGACTCCACTCCAATAGGAAGTCATTTGCAATTTGGGTCATTTGCAAATCGCACCCAATGGAATTGATATACTCCTCCTAAGGGATTTATACGATTGCCACTAAACCGGGCGTATATGGACCAAGACACTGAGGAAGGAAAATCGCGTAGGGATTTTTGATAATCTCAAAACATATGATGAAAAGTGGTTAATCACTTCCAGTGTGACATCATATTGTCCAATTTAATGTTTGGGCCCGCTCATTGGTGCTTGCAACCATATAATATTTCTAGGGCTGTAGATATCGAATATTTTAGTAATCGAGTATTCTACCAAATATTTTACGGATTAATCGAGTAATCGGATAAAATGTACTCCTGCTTAAACTCATTTCTTTTATTTAAAAAGTTTACATATTAAATGTAAAATATATAAGAGAAAAAAGATTGTTTTTTTTTTTAAATGCATACAGCATTTTATCAAAAATAAACTGTCATTATTCACAATACAAGGAATAGCTTAAAGTTGACTGAGATGAATTAAGTGCCATGCATTCTTATTCTTAAAGCCTTTTTTCAGATGCAAAAACTAAAAAAAAAAAAAAGTATTTCAAATTACTTTTAAGTATCAAAAAAACTTTCTTGCTGGTTTCTTCTTCTCTTGGCTCGCTGATAATTTTATCACCCCTTCCATTTTGCAGCCCGCAACAGAACGCTCCCTCAAATCAATACCCAGCTAACTGTTTGCGTCTCCTTCCGCCTTGTTGGTGACGTAAGCGCTTCTTCTTCATCGGTGTTTACTGGCGGCTTGCATCCGGAAGCGTGCTGCGTCACGCCAAACAAATAATTGCGCAAAAACATAACGCAAGATGTAAAAAATTTTTTTAAAAAGCTTCGAGGCAAAAGATTTTGCCTCGATCATTTTTTGTAATCGAATTACTTGAGGAATCGTTTGTATGAAAACAATGTTTAGTGAATCTTCATTTGTATGCTGCTGGGCTTAAATGAACTCTTATTGCTCTAGTCCATCAGTTCAGGTATTTTACTCACCCTCACCAAATATGTTAGCTTTAACGACCCGTGTTTTGTCTCACAGCGGCAAACTGCTTTTTATGATCATCACGGTTTCGGAACATATGAGACAAACGGGTTCTAAACGTCCCGTGAGAGGAATAAATATTTATTGATCTGTCCGTTCGTCTTTAAAAGGCTCAAAATTCATAATTTTTTTGAGTAAGCCATGTGTCATGCATTCAGTTCTCTTTCTTCTGCACACACTGTAAACTATCGTGTTGATCGCCTCTATTGAGTGGCGCATATAGCCACGCCCACATCAAGGGGGGGGAGGGGGGAGTGTTAGATTACTTGTATTACTTCCTCAGAAAAGCATCAGGATGCGAATAAAACCATAATTTGGTCCGGACCACGGCCATTTAGCGATGCCTGCGTTAAAGGCATAAGACATTGCATATAAACATCTGGACTAAAATCTGGATCCAAAGCATGACCAAATTAAGTATTATTTATTGCCACGCTTTATAAAAATACCAGGATGTAACTTATTTAGAAGCTCTGAAAAGGTCAGAACGTTCACAGGATGAAACCAGACTTACGTATTTGCATATTGCAGGTACTCCAGAGTGCATAATAATAAACAGCACTCTCCACACTCTCTGATATCAGCAGAGAGGCTTTGACATTCTCATCCACTCCTGTTTTGTGATTGTGAGTAATGTTACACAGGTATCCCTCTTTTTACACCGAGTCATTTCAATCTTTCTTCCTACAGTTTGTGAGGTTGTGAATTAAAAACAGGCCCGTAAAGATAAACACTACATTAGTTAAACACGCATCAGGTTTACATCTGTAATCTGTCCTGTACTGCAAATGAAAACACTCAATCTGTGTGAAAAAGAGAAAGGAAAACGTACCAGTGCATTGACTTCATCTTTCTTGTGCAAATATAACTGAACTTCATCTGTGTTCCGATTAAACACGGCCTGGACCAGAGGTGGCTGAGGAACAGAAAGAAGAAAACGGGTAGAAAAATGAACATTTCTTCAAGAAGAGCATGTGTCTGTTAAAGAAAGAACACCATGTCACACTTTCTTCTATTTATAGTTACTGTTAAAGATGTGGAAAGCCTGTAGAAAATTACTTCCTGTTACTATTTCTGTTGTAGCTGTAACGGCTGTCTCCTCCCCCCAAACAACACTGATTACGTTACTGAGAAACCAGAAAGGGCAAAGCCCCACAGGTTAAAGACTCTCCTGAGTCCCTCATCCTTAGAAAATGTCTCCTTAAAGGCAACTCTATATGCAATTGGCGTTCTTTGTTAAATAATAGCAGTGAAGTACCCTGTAGTACACAAAATATTAAAGTACTGAGTAATGTAGCACTGAATAGTGTATTACCAGGTAGTGCATTAAAAAATATTAAAAATAATGACTAATGCAGTACTGAGCAGTTTAGTATCAAACAGTAAACTACTGAGTAGGGTAGCACCAGGAAGAGCATGGCAGAATATTAAAATACTGAGGAATGTAGTACCAAATAGCAAAGTTCTGGTAATCAGTATGATTAAACTAATGAGTAATGCAGTATCAAATAGTAGTGTAGCACCGAGTAGTGCAGTACCTGAATACTAAAGTACCAAGTAGTGTAGTATTTATTAGGGATGTACAGAATATTAAAGTACCAACTGATGCAGTACCAATAGTGTAGTACAGTTTACCAAAATACGGAGTTGTGTAGTACCAGGCAGTGTGGCACAGAAATTAAAATATCAGGTAATGTAATAAGTAGCATAGTACTAAATAGTACCAAAAGTTCTGGTTGGTATTGTACACAAAATATCAAAGTGTCGAGTGATGATTTACTGAACATTAAAGTAGTTTAGTACTGACGAGCGTACTGCAGTATTTAGAGGTGCAGCACGGAGCAGCACACCATCAGCACTGCCGTCTCACATCTCCAGTGTTCATTCAATGCTAAGCTTGTTTTACTATCCGTTTACAGTTTGGCATGCTCTACACAATTTCCTCTTTGTTCTCTGGTTTCCTCCACCTTTTAAAAACACTTGCCGGTTTGTTTTGCCCGGACACTCGAAACTGGGGGGAAAAAAATAAAAAGAAGTGCACGCTCGTGTCATATGGTGGCCAAACAAGCCCCGGCTCACAGCACACACACAAAACAGATGCAAATGTAGAACTGCCGTAATATGCTGAAAAACCATGAGGGAAATGGTTTAAACCAATTAAAGAAATATTTCCAGTGGGGTTCGTGACGGAAATAACCAGACAAGGTTTGAAAAAAGAGAACGATTTTACTGATTTTTTTTCTTTTTATAGTGTGGAGACTCAGGCGGCTCAGGTGCAAGGTTGTTGATTTGGGGATCTGAGGATCCTTGTTCGAGCCCCGCTGTCAGTAGGTTGCTACACCCCATAATACCCAGCCACGGCATACGGTGACGGATAAAATAGGAGGGTTGTATCAGGAAGGGCATCCGGTGTAAAACCTGTGCCAAATTGTGTGCCGGTCAAACGGTCTGCTGTGGCACCTCCTTGATGGGAGTAGCCGAAAGAAAAGTTTATCTAAACGAGGATGTCGATCTCTGTCTGCTCATCCAAGTTTTGCGTGATTAAATACGATTACAAGGATCAAAATAAAATCAGATGAATAATCTAAATTAATTTGTAATTGCATCATCACTCTGAAATATTTCCATTCTTTCTTTTTTTTTTTTTATGTGTTTTTACGGTTTTGCAGGCCATCGCACAAAATTGACACGTGTTTCCGAGCTGCAGTGTGTGCATCCGTTTCCTCGACACGCACATTGCCTTCTTGTGTGACAGCGTACCACGACGCCCTGTGACTGGCATTCCAGCCGGGGTGTACTCCCACCACCTCACGTCTGGCTATCTCAGGACGGGCGCCAGATTCAGCACACAACCCTACCCAGTACGAAGATGAATGAACGCTTTAGGTTATGTAAGGTTTTGCAGCTCGTCCTGCATCCAGGTCCCTGTGAATGATGTGTTACTATAGAAACACGACATAACGTGTTATAACCTGTGCTTTAAAATAAACCAGGATTACTGAAAAAAATTGTTTGTTTGTTTTAAGTCAGACTCAAGAATGAAACACTACTTGGTAAGAAACCCTTTAAATGAGCTAAGTTAGATATATGTAACAGGAATATTATACTTTATTGTATTATACACACACACGCCCATTCAATAACCAACATACTATATATGCACATCTGCTCATCTATAAACAAATAATACACATTAAAATTTTGTACAACGTTTATTATAAACCTATCAAAAGGTATTCTTGTGATTCATAGTTTATGTTTTCGTGCTGAAATAATTCCACGCAGTCAGAAAGTGAAAGGAAAAAACAAGCAAAGCCCAATATGTCGGACTGAGTTAGCAAAGCTAGCAAACCGGCTAACATTCGCTCTCAGCCATCAAACCACCCTTCTTTAAAATCGTTATATATCTCACAAAAAAACGTGTGCAAATATTACATCTTGTCTGAAATTACAAAATCAAATAAATAAATCGACCCCACATAAAGCACCATGTTTGCACCACAAGAGCAAAGCGTAAACATGCAAAGCGCATCTTGCTAGCTTGTAAGCGATGCTATGCTAAGCTATGCTAAGCTAAGCTAGGTGTACGCAAAGCGTTGCAGGTTATTAGCGCATTTTTCGCCTACCTGCTCAGAAATGTTTAACACCACCATCTCCCAGTGCCAGTGAGGGACCAAACTCCCTCATTAGGATAGACGCCGCTATCGCAAAAACAAACACGAGACAGTCTGAGATTAAACGAGAGAAACGCAGAAAACGAAAACAGACAGCGACACCGGAGGGAAAAAAACTCGTAATGGCTACCGAAGTTCTTCTTCTTCTGCTTATTGGTCTTTATATGGAGATGCTGAGCGCGTTTACGTAGCGTATGTGTCACAGCGCCATCTAACGATCCGGATGGTTTGAACTTTGACATTCGTACACTTACTCCATATGAACAGAAGTTTGTGCATCACATTCCCATGTAATTCTTCTTCAAACTGATTCTGATTCGAATACAGAGTTGGAAGCACATCAGTGTTATATACAGAATCATATATTCTGCAGCATATCATACATCCATTCATCTAGGAACCTCTGTAGTCCACGGGGAAACCGACTGCACCCGGGACATCTTCCCACAGAATCAGTAGATGAAAGTTCTAATGCTCTTATAGATCAATGAGTGCACAAAATGGGGATTAAACCTGCAATTGTAGCATTATGGTTAAAAGTAAGGTCAAAAGTGCATATCTCTAGGGTCTCTGCCTTGGGTCTGTGTGCATTGTTGAGTTTGCATGTTGTCCCTGTGTTTGGTGGGTTCCTCCGGGTACTCCAGTTTCCTACCACAGTCTACCAAAGACAGGGGAGTAAAGCTTATCCCAGGAGATGAGGAGGGGTACAATTATCACAGAGTATACACACACACAATGGCCAATTTGGGAACACCAATTTAACCTAATCTGCATGTCTTTAGATTGAGAAAAGGAATCCAGAGTACCTAGAGACAACCCACCAAGCACACAAGTCTGAGGCGGGCATCAAACCCCAACCCTGAAGTCAGTTTTTATTTTATGACACAAAGGTCAGCCTTTTTAGAACAGTTCTTGTAAGAAAAGTATTGTCAAGTGCATTTCCAAAACCCATCAAGTACTATGATTAAACTGTGTCTCATGAAGGCCATCCCAGGAAAGCAAGACCGAAACTTACCTCTGCTACAGAGGAGGTGGGGATCACGGCTCTGTGCTGAACCCTCAAGTTCTTTAACACCAAACTTAGCAAAGCATGTCTTCCCCTTCCTTTGTGCGCAAACCATCGCCTTTCTGTCACCATTGGTCTCTGCTGTCCCTAGTTGGACTACAGAGGTTCCTAGATGGATGGATGGATGGTACGCTACAAAATATATCATTAACACTGATGTGCTTCCAATATCAGAATCAGTACTGTACATGCCTTTCTTTGTCCTGCAAAATATTGACAAATGTGTAACAGATTCAACAATATGTTTGTACAAGGGAAAAAATATTGTGGTAATTTTTATTAAAATCAACAGTATTATAACAACATGAATAAATGAACAAAGCACTAAACATGCTTGGAGCTGTCTAAAATAATATGAATATACACAGATTAATCATTTCATCCATCAATATAGAAATATCTGTAGACCAACGGTGACCACTGTATTTAGTATCTACTGTGGTAGGAATTCTGGTCAACGTTCACATGCACATTTACACACTATGGGTCATTCGGGAAACCGGAGTCACCTGGAGAAAACCCCCAAGGCAGGAATCAAACCCGGTCCCTATAACAGCTTCAACTCTCCAGTCAAGTTTTTCCACCCCAAACTTGTTCATCCATGACTTTATGGACATTGCTTTGTGCACTGGTGGAAAACCTTGACTGGCCTGCCCAGATGCCCGACCTCAAACCGATAGAACACCTTTGAGATGAATTAGAGCGGAGACTGCGAGCCAGGCCTTCTCGTCCAACATCCCTGACCTCACAAATGTGCTTCTGAAATAATGATAAATAATTCTCAGAAGCACACTTGTAAACTTTTTGGAAAGCCTTTCCAGAAGAGTTGAAGCTGGAACTGAGTCATGGAAGAGTCATGCTGGAACTGGAAGGGGCCGTTCCCAAACTGTTCCCACAAAATTGGGAAACGGTCCAAAATGTCTTGGTATGCTGAAGCATTAAGAGTTCCTTTCACTGGAGCTACGAGGCTGAGCCGAATGACTGAAAAACAACCCCACACCAGTTCCAAATTGACTGCAGCGCACAAAGCAAGGTTTACAAGCAGGCCTTATTCCACATATGGCAGTTTGTTTTTCCTGAGGCCCATGAATAAATATTTCGGGTTTTAATTAAAGCCAGCAGAAAACTAAAACAAGAAATGTCCATTAAAAACAACTTAAAGCTTTCAATTAAAATGAACAGTTTTAATTGAAGTAAAGCTGTTTCTCGTGACTTTATGACGTTTCATCAAATTGCATCAGCACGGTCTGATGGGCGGGGCCTAGGTGTGTGACGAATGCGGAAGTCCCCATCAAATCGCACAAAAACAATATAAAATTAACGCGCTGTAAAATTTTATTTGTTTACACACTGGCATTGTTTTGTTCAATTTTTAATTGTAATGTCTTGTTAAATAAGATATAATAATAATAATAATAATAATAAAAATACTATTTTATATTTTGCCAGGACAAAATTGCCATAGTTAGCCTTGGCTGGCGCACTATTTTGTCGTCACTCCTGAATGCGGAAGTGCTCAGTTCAATCCGGAGCTTTTTCCTGGTTTCTTAGTTTGACGGAACTGTTCATTTTTATTTAGATTATTATCGATTTGTGAAATGAACACGGATAAAGCAAAGAACATCAGCGCCATCCCGATAGATGAATTCAGCAAAATTCGCATTACATCAACGTGGACGTTTCTTCAATCCGTAAGATAACTGTAGTTTAGTATTAGTTTAGAGTTGAAGCCTGTAGTTTAGAGATATCGATCAGTCAGGTAGCTCAGGTGTGTTATAGGTGATAGAGAGAAATAACTCTTTCTTTCTCCCCACAGATCCAGTGGTCTGAGCCATGGCTCATCTGCCTGATTTCTTTTCACATCATGTGCTTCGCCTTCAGCATCCTGACCTGCAGATTCTACAGACTCCAGATCGTCCAGTTCCTCCTGATGGGTAAAGAAATGTTACATCACAGTGATTTAAAAGATTTTAAAAGCAAGAGAAAGAAAGTAAATCAAGAAAATAATCGATCCTGTTGTCATCCACAGTTGTGATGGTGTACAGCGCAGAATATTTGAACGAGATCGCAGCCAAGAACTGGAGGTGAAATCGTCAAGTTGTTTATTATCCGTCTGATTTTTTTTTTTTTTTTTGTCTTCTCAACTGTTTTATCTGGATTAGAATTTCTTTCTTGTTTTTTTATTTATTTTTCTTTCCCCGCAGATCATTTTCCAACTTCCAGTACTTTGACTCTAAGGGGATGTTTATATCGTTGGTGTATTCTGTGCCGCTTCTGTTCAACACCATGATCATCGTGGTAAGATTTTTTTCATGTGAGAAGGTTATTGAATGATGACGTTCTCATTTTAATTTGAAGCACGCATATTTTAAGGACCTGTTGTTATATGGGAGTAATAGGCCGAGTATCACTTCGTCCAGGAGGTCACCCTACACATCTCATGACATGATCAACATCATCCGCACTCTGGCTTCATTTTAATGAAAAAGGTTTTAGGCTGAGCTGCGAGCCACAAATGCACAGCTGGCTTTATTTCTTCATCAGAAGTGAATCTTCGTCCTCGTTGGGCTGCTTTCAGGACACCAAAGGTTTGATGGAGCAAGATCAGGACCATAGGGAGGACGCTTTACTACCTCAAAACACAGGTTTTGCAGTGTGTTGACAGTGTGGGCAGAGGTGTACCGTCATGTGAGATCACGATCGCCCTTGGATACCAGTGTTCTGCATTTAATCCGAAGTTTAGGCTTCGGCTCTTCAATAAGCATCTGACTGTAACGAGCGCTGTTGATTGTGGGACTTTTTTTTTTTTTTTGATAATATTCCATTACTGACGCTTGAGAATCCCAGAAAGCTGTATGCTCCAGCTGATTTTTCTCTGAGGATGTCTCCGTTCCATACTCTGCCGTTTACTCTCAGGCTCGTAGTGATGAATCCATGTTTGTCACCTGTAATGATTCTCTTTAAGAAACTTTCACCTTCCTTACAGTATCGGTCCAAATTATGTTTGCAGACATCCAAATGCTTCTGTTTATGCACTTCTGTGAGTCGTTTCAGCACCAGTTACACTCTCGGACCACAAAAAAAAGATTATTACTGCACGCCGCTCTTCTTTCATGCAAATCGCAATTGTGTCATATATATTTTTGCCCACGTCACAGTTACAAATGAGCTGATGTAAGACGTTCACACCTGCACAGCAGTGACTGGGGAGACAGGAGCCTGGATAAGACAGAAGACAACAGAAGCTTTAATATAACCAGAGTGTGGATCATATTTTGACTCGCCCTTGTATAATCAATATCTTTCATTTCAGTATTATGAAATTAACCCAGTAGCAGCAACAGGTATCCAGCTAGAGACACATCACAGGGTGTTCCGAATGATGGGATTTTGTCAAGGGAAGTTCCCTAAACTGGCATTCTTTGCCCAGGGAGTCAGGAGCACACTTCCACGGATGTGGAAGGAAACGCAGCCATAGACATAGAGGCCACACTTCCACTAGGGCCAGACCACACCTTTTTCACTTACACTGACACATAGACACAAAGACCACGCCTCTTTCAATGGGACTGACACACACACACACAGGCGAAACCTCTTTCCACTGGGACTGGCGCACAGGCCACGCCTATTCAGGTGTATCACACAGATGGATCACACGCCTACATTGCTAGTGCTGCATTTGACTTAACTCAGAGATAAGCTGGAATTTGGGACCGTTTCAGTTGAGGAGGTTGGATGAGTCCCTCAGTGTTCAGCTTCTGTGATCCATAATATGACAAGCTGTTTAATATGAATACTAGAGTATGGAGTAATATTACAGAAGTGTTACTTTATCAACTGGCCATGGTGTGAGCAGCCATGCTGATTCATGCTCTCTCTCTCTCTCTCTCTCTCTCTCTCTCTCTCGTTCTCCCTCTTTCTCTCTTGTCTGGACGACAACCAGAAATTTGGCTCTGAGTTTGCTGTGTGTCTTTCAGGCCGTGTGGGTGAGGAGGACATTTGTGACCATGACCGAGCTGAAGACGCTGCAGCTGAAGAGGAAAGCTGCCAGAGAAAAAGCCAAGAAAGCCCAGTAGAGAGAGAGAGAGAGAGAGAGAGTATTAAACTGACTGACCGACTTTAAAGCAGCCTACTTTAATACTAAAACTCGGCAGATGAGATCCTTCTGATGTTGTCCCCAGAAAACTCTAAAGAAATCTGATGGATCTTTACATTTCCTGTGGCGTAATATCTGTCTGTCTGTATAACCCCTCCACACCCCTGGAGCTGGAGATTGTAGGACTGCTGGAAACAGAAGAGCTCAGTATAACTCTTAGTTCAGAAGTTCAGAAACCTCTGAATTTTGTAAACAGTTTTGTCATATATGCATGGTGTAATCTATTGATAAATAAAGCAATCTTGTTTTTATGATGGCCGTGTTAAGATCTGTGTTTAGACAGCTCCTTCCTGAAGAGGGCGATAATGCATCAGTGTTTCAGCCTGATGGTCATCCTGTTGCGTGGACTCTAAGATGTCGTTTCTACGTACAATAACTTCCATTAAAAGTGGTCCAAGAGTACAATAAAATAGCTAGATATAAACAATGTACAGTATATTGCATGTTTAGTGTTTAAATTTAGCTTTTTCTCTCTTTTTTTAATACAACTTAAAAAAGTAAAGCCTTTATTTTGTCACATATACGTTACAGCACAGTGAAATTCCTTCGCATATCCCAGTGAACCTGGGGTCATTGCGCAGGGTCAGCGCCCCTGGAGCAGTTAGGGTTAAGGGCCTTGCTCAAGGGCCCAACAATGGCAACCTGGCTGAGCTGGGATTCGAACTGCTAATCTTCCGATCAGTAACTCGGTGCCTTAGCCCTCTGAGCCATTGTCACAAAGAAGCTTTACAGAATAAAAGAAAATGGAAATGAGTGAGGAAATCATCATATAAATATATAAATATGGATAAATCATCATTTTCAGCAAGCCGAGACCGAGTGCGATGGTAGCAAGAAAAAACTCAACAGGGAGCCCATCCACATTTGGGTTGAATTAAGATAACATGTATTGATCTGCAGTCATACAGGAGATGTGTTTGAGTTATATGGAGTCCACTTTCATTATTGGAGGCTCAGGTACTTGGTACGGTATTGAGCGACCGCAGTCACAAGCCATCAAAGAACATCTGTCTGCATCAGCTGATTCCAAGACCATCTTCATGGTAAAGTGGAACCGTCCCCAGTCACCATATGCATTCCAAGCAGACCACATGAGGCCTCCATGTGTCGAGATCTCCAACTGGTAGTGGAGCACCGGTATCAGTCAGACAGGCCCGGAGGACAGAGTGGGGCTTGATCACTGGCAGCTCAGGAGTGGTGTGTGTAGTTCAACATACTCAGTCACATAATGTATAAGGTGACTGTATATATAGTGCAGAGTGCAAGCAGGGACTCCGGCAGAGAACCAGAAGGGAAACACGGGGGGGAGGAACTGGGAGGTAAAGCAAGCAATCACTCCACCGCCACTTCACCAAAGCTGAGTAAGGAAGTCCGCAACCAAACATACCAGTTGACCATAATACTCTCCGTCCACGAGTCCCCCAGATCCACTCCCTTACCTAAGACAAAACAAAACTTTTTTCCCCTAAAAATGATAATGTTGCTAAAACGTAATGGAAGCTCAAGCCGATAATAAGCGGCTTGCCTGTTAATCTGTTTTATACAAAGACCATAAAGTCCCAAAAGTTATGTTTTTTGTTATTCATCTGCCCACATTTAAAGACATGCTAGGTGTTAGCATGAAAACAGGGGGAAAGCATTTACTGCACCACTTAGCTTCCTACAGTTATTGCCCCTAGTGTTCAAAAACAGGAACTGCAACAAAAGCTAACTGAGGCCCAGTGAGGAGACAAGGAGCATCAGACAGGACAGTTAATTACAGGGTCTCAGTGGTCATGTTTCTTTTTACATCGCATTTAAAAACTCTCCATAATTTGAACCTTTTCATATCAAAAAACTGAAATCTAAGGGAGACGAAAAGTGCATTTATGAAGAATCAAGAATCAAGTCTATAAATCAGAAAAGGGTGCCATTGGCATATCTGCTTGCTATATTACATGTACTCTACATTTCTAACACGTCCAACATGTAATGATACAGTATATAATACGTTCTGGGCCTGTCAGTACCATCAGGTTAAATTCTTCCTTCAAATCAGGTTTAGTTTCAAAGGTAGGAGACTCTGGTGAAATTTGGGTGTGCAATGTTTCCTTTCCTAGAGGGTGCGCACCATGGCTTACACAGGGCCTTGGACTGAGGACGCACCACATAAATGGATTAAAAGATGCATTCAAATTTTCATCCTTCGTTGTAATAATAAAGAAAATGGCCTTCAGGAGCTGCATTAAAGGAGGATTCTCTGCGTGTCTTTTTCTCAAATGCAACGAATATCTCCTCACAATATGTTAGCTGTCTTTCAGTGCAGGCTGAAAACAATCTGGTGTTCATACAAGCCCACAGCCCTGGCTCTGTAAACTGGAAACAAACAAAGGGGCTTAGACCACACGACACAACACTATTCCAGTCCATCAACAACACAGTGCTGATATTAATACAAGACTTCTTGTACAGTAGAGTGATGAGACTCTTAGCTGCAGTAAAAGATGTGTATATGGTACAAACGTTCTAAAGAATGTGAATGACGATCTTGGCTAAGGTGGCTCGGAGCCCACTGCAGTCGTTCTTGTGAACATTCACCCAGTGGAACTCGTGGCCAACTTGAGGAAGAGACGCATCTGTCTGTGGGAACTGTACGAACAATCATTCACCAACACCACTTGCATGTTCCAGGAACTCGGCTGGGAGGTATCGTCACATCCCCCGTACAGTCCTGACCTCGCTCCAAGCACGAGAGAAACCCTGGGATAAGTGCGTTAGTGTAGCAGGGGATTATATAGAGAAATAAAGGGATTTTTTTTTACTCTCTGTACTGTTCCTCTGTTATTCAGTGCAATCAAAAGTCCCGGTTTGACTTGAACACCTTGCCCAGTTGTTAGTGTAGTTTACTGGATACTGGATAAGAGGAAAACGGGCATTCTCATTAACATGATGAGTGCATTTATTATTATTTCTTTGTTTAATTAATTAATTATTAAATAGACAAAGCAGATACTGGTGATGGAATGACAATTTCTATAATGTAACTGAGAATCTGAAAAAACAAAACAAAACAAAAAAAACCATGAACATAACCCAATATGTCATATTTACATTTACGCACTTGGCAAACAGCCTTATCCAGAGCAACTTACATTTGTACTTCATTATACATGTGAGCAGTTGAGGGTTAAGGGTTTTGCTCAAGGACCCAACTGGGACAACTAGATCATAGTCTAATGGTGGCATAGTGGTTAGTGCTGTGGTGAAGTACTGCCAGGGTCAAGAGTTCGAGTTCCACCCCGGGTCTGTGTGCATGGAGTTTGCATGTTCTCTCCCCGTGCTTGGTGGGTTTCCTCCAGGTACTCCGGTTTCCTCCCACAGTCCAAAGACATGCAGATTAGGTTAATTGGTTTTCCCAAATTGCCCGTAGTGTGTGTGTGTGTGTGTGTGTGTGTGTGTGTGTGTGTGTGTGTGTGTGAGCCCTTTGATGGACTGGCACTTTGTCCAGGATGTGCCCTGCCTCG